>JAJIZL010032131.1:0-14167 GCA_023969395.1 Amblyomma maculatum
TGCGATGACTTGGAGACTTCTCAACTAGGTTGAACGTCCACGCAGATGCCGATTTTACAATATTTGAAGAAAAGCACGGAAGACATTCTGGCTATTGGCCGTGTTTAAACGGGTGATTTATATTTTGATCAAGTAACCCTACCCGCTTTCATTATAAGGTGAGCTCCTGTCTCCATGGCCTTATAATCTACTATTTTATTGTTTGTGGCGTTAATCGAGTGTTGTAACATTTATTTACACCTTCTTATTAATGTCGTATTTTCGAAGAGCGGAGATAGCACCAGCTTTGCCATACTTCATGCTGGCAAGGAATAAATATACGAGTAGCAGCTTATGAACAGGAAGAGAAAACTAAATAACATCTATTGACCTAAACAATGACAAAGATGGTAGAAGTAGTTCAATCGTAGCTTCCACCTTCATAGAGGTGGTCTGAAAGCTTGGTTTAATGTTCGCCTGAGTGTAAACTAAAGTCAACGTTCACACTTCTGAGGATTCTTTTCAGTTTTGGCTCTTTATGCTGTAGGTCTCTACAGAATTGCCCGATTCATGCTGTTGTGTCCTCAATACCCGCGAGGGGGATTGGCCACAGATTTACCTAAATGCGACACTAAATTCTTCTACTTTTTCCTTTAGGTGGTCGACTGTCACGCTGAACATAAAATGAAATACTTCCAGGGCATCCATGGCATCTTTGTCATGTGGCTTCTCGCTTGCGGTGGACGAGGTGAGTGAGCTTTCGTACCCAGTTGTTATTCCGATTCACGCCCTTTGCTTTTTTTTTCTCCCCATTTGCGCGCTTTTTCATAAGCTCTTAAAAATCTTCAATGCCCTATTCGTTGACTTGTCAAGAGAGCAGTTTTAATGGCAATCTACTGCATGATAATATTGATGGTGTTGCCGTGACTTTGCTGTCCAGTTTTATGCTAAAAGTAGGCATCTAGTTCAGTCGAAAAGCTGTCATAACGCCGTCGCTGAACCCAGATTAAGGAAAAGGATCCCGCAGAATATGCGCATGTCATCTCATATCAACATTGCCACACTACAATATTTAGTTGAGGGTTCGGAGTGCTATCTTACCATTTCTCGTCCCATTTAACACTCATATTCTGGTCGCGCTGGAGGCACGTTTGCGATAGCGGCTCCAACTATGACATCTGCACCTTAGATAAGGGCAGGTCTGTCCTGAGAACACAGGATGCTGCGTCTAGCTTTCCCAAAAGACAAAATTACAGAAAAAACTGTGGAATCTTCAGGGCTTCGATATTTAAAAAAGGCATCTGGCTCTAGATTTATTTTTGGCCTGGAGCTATAGGGACGGCTGCGGCGGACACCAGGTAAGAGGCACATTGCATATATTAGTGCTCTAACTAAACTGGTTAATCAACGTTTTTAAATTTTACCTTTCGGGGGTAAGCTGTATTTGGACAATTAGCGATAGTGGCTCGTGTTATAAGACCCAAAAAAGTCATCTTGATACCCATCTTCACACAGTCAGTCAGCCACTCCATCGTCTTTATTTATCCAAATGGAGGTAGCTTGCTCCCTCGTGGTCTTCAGCCTAGCCGAGGTCCTTGCGGTTGGGCTATCGTGCCGCGGACAATGGCGTTGGTCGGTTTCTGTGTAGCGGGATCCTCTCTTTGCAGCAAATCGTCCCAGGATGTTTCATTATTGAACTCTGCACCCCCTGCGGGGCGGCTGCATTCTATATTTATGTTTACTAAAGTACCTTTACCTCCCCAGTATTTACATACCTTGTCCTCTGCCTTGGGCTGATTTTATATACCAAGAACTTATAGGAGAAAGTAGGAATTCTTTTGTATTTTCCTCCGCGCCATTGCTTCCTTTAGCAAAACTGATCTGTCTGGGGGCTATGTGACCGTCATTTCTCTCAGGATTTGGCATGGTGGTTGATCCATCGTTGCGTGGAGGTAAATGTGAAAACAATGGCTGTGACGTAGATCACTCCTCCCAGATATATTGACAGTCTGCAGGCGTCACTCGAGAGCCAGAGGAGTGCGCGATAGTTCCATATCAGTTTCGCTTTCTTCGTGACCTCTCTAGTAGCCGGTGCGCCAGTAACTAATCAGCGCCGTCATTTCGATCTCAATTCGGCTATAATCGCCGAGGCGCAGCGATCAACACCATAATCGCTTGCCTGCGCTGTAGTACGACGTAAATCCGCCTATCGAAATAAAATCGGTGGCCTTTGTGAAACGCGGTACCACACCTAAAACATTTTGGTGATATTTTTGGATCCACAGCTCTAATTCTGCAAATACAACAGATGCCCTAAAATAAAAGTAAGAACGAAATTAACATATATTTTGGTTATTTACCGAAGCATTTAAGCCTTCTCGCTCTTATCTTTTATCCGCAGTAGCCCTCAATATAGTGTCACGTAGTGGTGACAAGGCCACAGAAAACAAAAGACACAGGCTTGATGGTACTGAAATTAGCTCTTTATTGGGCTGACTTGCGCCCGCAAACAAACTACGCAACTCGGCGGCGGCGATAGCAGCAAACGTGCTCGTCGATTGTCGAAAAAAGAATGCTCGTCACACTCGTCAACGCTCAGTTGAAAGGCTACTCAGAACAATCTAGATAACATCGCAAACTGCTACTTGAGCAACCTGGAACATTGTAGAAACATGCGCAAGTGATCGAAATCTTCGAGACAGATCTCGGCGCATCCTTCGCGACAAAGAAAATAATAACGAGTCGTAGAGTGAGAGCATGAACAAACACGGGATGCATAATTGATACGCGTGCCAGGATCACAGTGATAAGCCCGCATGCCGGCGGCTGTTCAAAACAACAAATACAGTTTTAAAGGTTTCGCGGCAATAGTTTTAGGGTTAAAGGATCAAAAAGTCAGTTAAATTCCTTCTTCTACATTTGGACTCGTTGTTAAAGCCACCCAGTATAAAACTAGTCTCGGAATTACAATATTGGATTAAATTCATTTCTTATCTATTAGGCCGATGTTTCAGCACCCAAATTTTTTTCAACATACCTGGAGAGAAGACTTGCTGAATGTTCCCGTTTAAATACTGAACATTTTATAACAGACATGTGACGGTACGTATTAAGAGCTGGGTGACTGAACATTATTGGCACATTCAACAGTGCCGTCGAGGAACACACAGAATCTTGATGATAATGATTTACAAATGACAATGAAGTTCACATGAAAGGAAGGGTGATGATGAGTAATCACGGGTATGGATGACCCTCACTCCAAAAGAGACGAAAGCGCCCATCCTGGTTGCAGTAATTGAAGAAAAGGACGACGGGCGAAAGGCTTAAGTCGAGGTAAATGCACAATCTCAGTTCGACGACAGTGACACTCGCTGAAAGGAGACGTGGGGGCTACGCGATAGTTTACTGGTAAAGTTTTTTAAAACACCGTGTACGAGCTGATAAGTTGCTTAAACGTTTGTTAGACAAGCCTGGTGTGCGTGTAGGTTTCCAGAGCAAGACTTCATGACCGGCTTTGAATGACACCTAACGGTGATAAGAGTCACAGCTGCTTCTCCGCGCGGTCTGGGTGGCTTCTGTGTTGATTCTGGCCCTTTGACGGCAGTGGGCAATGCATGAAGTGAACTGTTCATAGGAGGGTGTGCCAAAGATAATAGGTGCATTGAAGAATGATGCTTCCAGACAGATTGTAGAGGACTGACCATAGGCCAGAAAAAAAAAATGGAGTAGCGAGTCGTGCGTTGAACTGTAGTTTTGTAGGCATAGGTGATAAAAGAAGCAAGAAGTCCTAGTTACTCTGATTGGGGTCGATGTATGCGGATTGCATATCGGACAGACTGCCATGGAAGCGTTCAGTGAGAACATTCGTTTGCGGGTGGTAGGTCGATGTTGTTTTGTGAAAAATGTTTGCGGAAGGACTTCAGCCATGACTGCACTAAGGAAAGACTTGCCGCGGTCGGACAAGAGAGCACGAGGGGGTCCGTGTTGCAGAATAATGTCTAGCTGGAAAAAGCTTGCTATCTCTGCAGCAGAACCAGACGGTATAGCTGCAGTTTCGGCATACCGAATACGGTGATTCAGAGTTGTTACGATCCAATGCTTTCTCGCCACGGTCAAAGATAAAGGGCTTTATAGGCCAGTGCAACAACTTCGAAAGATGTGGAAGGGCCGGGAAGGGGTTGAAGGAGGCCTGCTGGGGGTGACGTCGACATAAGCACACAAGAGGAAACGTACTTGACAACGTTCGTTCAAAGACTGGGCCAGAAAAGTGGCTCTTTATTCTGTCGTATGCCTTATGGTAGCTAGGTTGACCAGCGGTGAAATCGCCGTGGAAGGCGTGCAAGATCTGACGGCCAAGAGAACTGGGAACAGCGGGCACCCATGGTTTGCCAAGGGTTGTGATTATGCCACTAAAGCAGTCCACCCTGCAGTTTAAAGTTGGCAGGTGGAAGGTGCAGCCATAATTCGAAAGTAGCGAAGTACCATTGAGAAGTATGATTGGCGTGCGACAGTATGAGTCGGCGTGCTGAGAGGTAGCCAGATCATGCTAGATGACGTACAAGGCGGCAATAGACGTGGTATGCGCCACCTGGTCCGACAAATCATTTCCACGTGCGAGGAAGGAATTACGCAGAGTACAAGGGGATTGAGAGTCAAGGGGACAATGTGAGAGGGCATCAGCATCGAGGTACTCCTTGCCAGATTTATAAGTGATTGTGGTTTGAAATTCTGGAATCGGATAATCCAGCACCCCAGCCGTCCTGCTAAATGTTCAGAGATGAGAGCCAGAACAAAGCGTGGTCGTTAGTGACTACCATGAAATACTGACAGGAAAGTTAAGGGCAAAATTTTAGAACAGGCCATACAACTGCAAGACCCTCTTGTTCGATGATAGGGTAGTTTCGAGGAGCCGGAGTTAGTGAACGGCTGCTGTAAGCGACAGACCTTTCGATGGATAAATCTGATTGCAGATACATGGGGTCAATGCCGTGGCCACTATCATCAGTCCGCGAGATAGTTGATTAAAACTCATAAAAATAGCATAGAACTGGATCTGACGTTAGAAGTTGCTTCAGCTTCTCAAAGGCAGTCAGCATACGGGTGCCCAATCGTAAGGTACGCAACTTGAATCAGGCGATGATAAGGGGTGCAATTCAAACGAAATATGTATTACCTGCAAAAATGAAACGCTAGTCCGAGGAAACTACGTATATCTTTGATGGAGGAGTGTCCTGAAAATGCACAACCGCTGCAAGTTTGACCAAATAAGGCCTAATGCATGTTTGCTGCAAGTATGCCCAAGGACTGATAGATTTTGAGGCAAACCGACGTTTCTTTGTACTGAGCTGAAAGCCAGCAATTAAAACACCTCGAAGATGCTTCAGGCGTCTGAAAACGTTCGCCAAAGTATCACTATGTCGTTTAGGTAGCTTTTCTATTCACGGCCTCGCAAAACGTTGCCGATCATATGCTCGAATGTTGCCGGATCATTGCATATGCCAAAGGGAAATAAATTAAATTCGTAGAGCGCCGCAAGAGTGGCGAAAGCGCTCTTTGTTTTGTCTTCCTCATGCATGGGTATTTGTCACTAGCTGCATCAGAGGTAGAAAATTGAGAAAAGGTCGGCACTTTGAAGGCAGTAAGGGCGTCGTTAATGCGTGGCAAGTGATATACATCCTTTCAAGTTAAATTTTTCAGAGCACGATAGTCGATGCAAATTCTTACAAAGCCGTCTTTTTTCTTTACCACCAAACAGGTGGTGACCAGGGACTAGAAGAAGGGCGCATGATGTTGCGGTTTATCAAACGCTCGCAGCTTTGCTTGGTGCTGCGCTGTGGCCGCGTCGGTGTCGCACATGTCGATGGCGAATCGCAACAGTAGGCAGCCAGAATAATGTGTTAGGCAAAAATTCTAAAGCATAAGAGGCCCCATTATAAGGGAAACCAGAGCTTAATGACAGCGCTGTCATAGAGCTAATTCTAACCACTACCTGCCCCAGTCTATTGAATTCATTGATGCCGTGCCAAGAAAAGCCCCAAAAGGAGGGGAGCACGGCATCCCTTGAAATTCACAAACGACTGGAGCTTGCCTCTACAGATCGTTGCTACCAGGAGGCGTGGCCGGAGATGGATTTGTCAGTTGCTTGTAAGATGTCAGGGACATGCCATGGCAATTTTATAGGAGCTGCTAACTGACTATCCCATTTCAGCCGGGAGTCCAGCACACCGGGATGCTTAGATCTCGAGTTAAATGCTATACCTAGACCATGCAGGCAGGTTTGTACGGTCTAAATAAAGTAGGTCTTAATGTCAATGTCTCTCCTGAGCCATTGAGAAATATGAATCTTCCTAAAGACCAGCAATATAGGTGGTGATGGTTGGCAGGTAACGTCACCAGGTAGATAGGTATTGGATGACCATGATTGAATGGGAAATCAACGCATTTTGAGGTTTAGAGTTTTTATAAACGTTATGTACCATCACCAGTCGCGGTAATTTTTTTTGCAGATTGGATGACAGTTACTTCACTGAAGTAGGTAAGCAGAGAGTGATTCCTATAATGCCGCCAAACTGATTAGATTTTATTTTTGGAAAAAAATTAAGAGTATGCGGTTGTTACAAGCAACCATCTCATACGCTAAAAGACCCGTTCAAAATATTGCAAAACTTCAAAAATCTTTTCGCAAGAGATTTCATTACTTTTTTACTAACAATTATATTTCTGAAAATCAATGTACATTATATGCACATATCGTTTTATAAAATACGCAGGTCAACAGAGACCCTACTGAATATTCGCAGTCACCTCCCATCTTCTAAGAGGGTATCTCGCAAAACAAAATCTCTTGTTCTCTCTAGAGCTGTCCACAACAAAAACACGGTCGCACAAGAAAGAAATACATGGTTGGTTGGCGGTTGCACAACTTTTATTTCCATCTGAAATGGGCGTCCCCTTCCACGCCGCCGGCACGCGTGGCGGGGAAGACGGGGAGTAGTGCGCCCGCGGATTAGAGGCTGGCAGGTAGCCCTTGGCTAGTTGCGGCTTCTTCCTCCAGGTGGACGATGCGGTGCTGGATCGCAGTGTTCGCGCTTCGCAGCAGGGTATCCCAGGCTGCTCTACTTGTAATATTTTGTCCTATACCTGGAGATTGTGGGCACTCCCAAATTTTCTGGTCGAGGGTCCCTGTCACCCCAAGTGTTTGCACAGATCATTGTCCCTAAGGTCTGGTAGCGCGTGAAACGACCAGACCAGGTTCACGAACGTATTAGTTTGTAGCCGCCTCCATGCTACAGCTTATCTATTATTTAGGCTAACATCTCGCGGGGGTACCAGTCTACGTCCCAATTTATATTGGTCGATGATTTCCCCGTAAGTTTCCAGACGTTCGTCGTGGGCCCAGTATTCGGGGGGCTCGACGGCTACCCGGAAGTAGAGAGCTTGGGCTAGCTGGCGAGCCGCCTGGTTACCAGGGACGGCAGGGCGAGCGGGCGTCCAAATTAACTGAAAGTTCCTATTCAGCGTTCTTTGGGTGAGGAGTTTGGCCGCCTCCGGCGATAACCTACCCTTACCAAAATTTTTTATGGCAGTTTTGCTTTCGCTAATTATGAACTTGGCTTCCGTTCCTACGCAAGCTAGAGCTACCGCAACTTCCTCCGCAGTCTCTATGTGGCGGCCACTGACGGCTGCCGCGGATACCGGCGCCCCTCGGCCATCGACTACAAAAGCTACCGCCGCACCTGTTCTTCCACTTGCGGCATCAACATAGACTACTTCCTTCGTTCCTATGTTCTTGAACCGTCGTTCTAGAGCTTCGGCTCGTTTGGCCCTTCTTTCGAAATAAAATCTAGATGTATATTTCTAGGGAAGGCGTTCCCGCTTTCCATACTATAATTGTGAACTTTTTTTAACTCCTCTGTCTGGGCTGAGACCTACTTTTTCAAGGATTACCCTGCCCGTCTCGGTCGTGCTTAGTCTCTCTAATTGGGAGACTCGCACTGCCTCCGCCATTTCCGCCAACGTGTTATGCACCCCAGGTTCCAGCAGTCATTCGCTCGAGGTACCCATGGCCAGTCCTAGCGCCTTCTTAACGCATCTTCGGATCAGTCAGTCTAATGTTTCTTTTTCATCGACCTTGATGTCCAGGCAGGGCATGGCGTAACTGATTCTGCTAATTACGTACGCTTGATTAGTTTTAGTAAATATTTCTGCTTGAGGCCTCTTCTTTTAGTGGCTACCTTCCTGAAGAGCCCGAGGGTTTGCATCGCGTAACTTTCTAATTTCTTCAGGACCTATCCGTTATGACCGTGACATTGAATGTCCATACCCAGAATCCTGATCTGATCTACGTTTGGCACCGGTTTGCCCTCTACCTGAATATGAAACTCCCCGCTATTCTTGCAGCGGAGGTACTTTGGGTTAATGGTGGTGGTGGTGGTGGTGCAACTCAAATTTTTGCGGGGAGCACGAAAGTCCCCTTTTAGCCGCGTAATCGACAATGATGTCGGTCGATGCCTGCAGGCGTTCTTCCGTACTTGCATCGCTCCCATTGGTAATCCAGAGATTGATAGCGTCCGCATACATGTTGAAATTTAGCCCCTTGATTTGGTTACCTTTACCCGGGAGGCCCCTCATGGACCCGTTGAATAGGAAATACGATAGCACTGAGCCCTGCGGAGTGCCTTTGCTTCCTAACTCTATCGTAGGAGATTCTAAATGTTGAAATATTATTCATGCTTTTGTGACCGATAAGAAGTTATTTATGTAGTTGTACGTTCTCTCCCTTACCCCGAGCACTTAGAGCCCTTCGAAGATAGCCTCGTGCCTGACATTGTCGAAGGCCTTGGTGCGGTCTAGGCACAGGATCACTTTGGCGTCTCTCGATCGCGAGTCTATGATGTCATGCTTTAGTCGGAGCATTACGTCCTGCGTGCACAAGTGTGGTCGGAAACCGACCATTTCGTGCGGCCACAGGTCGTTTTGCTCCATGAAGCACGTTAATCTCGTCTGTATTACGTGCTCCAGCAACTTCCCTACGCATGAGGTTGGGCTAATTGGTCTCAAATTTTCCGATTGTGGGGTTTTTCCCGGTTTGGGTATTAGTATTATGTTTGCCGTTTCCCATTGATCTGGCAACTTGTCACGTAATAGCGCTTAGATATCACTGACGTTGTTTTCGCCCATTTATGACTGCGTGAATTGTTGCCTCGCGTAAAAATAAGCGCTAACAGTTTCCTACATATCCGGCAAAGTATATATATATTGTCACGCCACTGACGACGAGGAAGAATTGTGCTGGTCTGGGAAAAGAAGAGGAGAAAGCGTTGGTGCCTGGGGGCTAGTAGGCTTCACCTTATCCCACTGCCATATCACTGTAAATAAACACCCCTTTACTATTTCACCGTAACAACTTGGTGGAAGGTGCTCCGTTCAATCCCTAAGTACGGCGCAGCAAGACCAACTTGAGTTTCGATGTAGTCGCCGCCTTGCTGGACTGCCACCGCTTCCGACAATCATGGACCACATCGAATCTAACCGGGCCAGTCGCGATGCTGCAAGCCAGGCTGGTGACAGGCTTGCCCCCTCCAGCTCTATTCCCTGCTGCAGCCTTACAGGGAACCACGACCATTTGCAGGAGAAGAAGGTGAGGACGTTGAGAAGTGGCTACTCATTATGAACGAGTTAGTCGGTACAACCGGTGGGACCCTATCACTATGCTCCCAAATGCCGTTTTCTAACTCACACGGCTATGACCTGGTTCGAGAATAACGAGGACAATATGACAACTTCTAACGGTTTGCCACAGAGATAAAACAGCGTTTTGGTGACTCTGTACCGACCAAAAAGCGGGCTGAGCAGACCGTTGCTCAAAGAGCTCAATTGCCGGATGAAACGTGTACCACTTATACAGAAGAGATCCTCAGATTGTGCAAATGTGCGATTTCCAACATGCCCGAAGAAGACAGAGTCAGCCACATTTTAAAAGACATCGCGGCTGGCATGTACAACTTTTTAATTGCCAAAGACACCCTTGAAACCGTCTCCGATGTTATTAAACACATCCGCGCTTTTCAAGCTCTCAAAACCCGTCGTATTGCGCCAAAATTTGGGTGGCTGGCTAACGTGCCTACTATGGCCAGCCTTGATGACCATGAACAACTAGATCTTCCGTCGACGATCCGGCAAATCGCGCGGGAAGAACTCCTGCGGCTCAACCCGCTTCCCCTGCATGAATCTGCTGAGGTCTCTGTCCAGAGGGTATCTAGACGGCCGGCTTCACCACCACCAGCGATTACAGTGCAGCCTTTCGCACAAGGTCCTGAAGTTGCAACTTCTATTGAATATGCTCCTATACATTTCGCCAACCGGAATGGGCCGATGCCTGACGCCCCAAGGTATGACGTCGCCACAAGTGCACATACAACTTCCATTCGATGTACCAGGATTCCTGAGCAGTATGAGCATTCAGCCAGACCTACGATTTGCCCAGATGTTCCTTGCTGTTATTCACAACAGCGTTTTCTACCTTCCCCGCCGATATTCTACCGCTGCGGCGTCGAACGTCACATTGCCAGGTACTGCCGCAGTAGGTTCCCACCTCGCTAAAACCGCCCGACGCCTACAACAGTACCCAACAATCGGCAATACAGCCCAGTTTTTCAGCAATCAAATACTCAGCGTGGGTATTACCGCAACATTCATAACCAGAATCCCCGCGACCACTCCCCTGCATCTGATAGTGGTGTTACTCCTCCACCCGCCTTCCGTGCGCGTCGTTCTCCATCACCGCGGCGGCGCTCCATGTCGCCTCAGCAGGAAAACTAACCAGCGCGACTAATAGGGGTGAGGCCGCTCGAAATGTGCTGTGTGCCAACATCGCTCCAACTATAACCACCATCATCATCATCATGACTATACCCACTGCATGGCGAAGGCCTCTCCCATATTTCTCCACTTAACCCGGTTCTGTACTAGCTGCATCCACTTGACCCCCGCGAACTTCTTAACTTCATCCACCCACCTAACTATAATGCTCAAAAACAAAATTCGTGTGTTCATTGATGGTGTGTATACATTAGCTTTGGTGGATACGGGTGCGACTGTGTCTGTGATGAGTAGTCAGTTTAGGCGCTTGTTGAGACGCAAAGTGACGTTTGAATATTACAGTGCTTCAACGTTTTGTGGTGTGAGTGGAGAGGCGTTGCGGCCAGTGGGTGTGTGTAGTGCGCAAGTGTTTGTGGGTGGTGCAATTTTTCAAGCCGAAGTCGTAGTCTTAAACCACTCTACGCATGACATCATTTTAGGAATGGACTTCTTGAAGTTTTGTGGCGCTACCGTGGACTGCCAAAGTCAAGAGGTTCATTTTGACGGCTCGCATCTGCCGACTCTTTTTGAAAGTGGCCGTAATGAAGACACAGTTTTTAGTATTACCGAAGACACAGTGGTTCCACCTTTGTCTGCCATGTTCGTCCCCGTGACCGCTCCACTTCCTGATCAGGTTTCATTTCAGGCCGTGGTGCACCCAGTTCACTCAGCATGCCCGAAGAAAAATGTTATTATCCCTGACTGTATGATCTCCGTGCATCACGGTAGTGCCTCGTTATGGACAATCAATCCATCGTCCGAGCCCGCAGTTTTACCAACGGGATTGAAGCTTGCCTCCTGTGGAGCCGATGCGTCCCGCGTCGTTGCTTTGGCCACAGATGCTACGAGTGCCACCATACCTCTGCCTGCTGATGAAACTTCGATCTTCTGTATGATCAGCACCGATCTCAGCTCACCTCAACGCCGTACTCTTGTGGACATTCTTCTGCCCTTTTCGCCTATGTTTGACTTTTCTCCAACAGGTGGACTGACCTCTCGCCCTGCACATCGGACCCATCATACCATCGACACTGGTTCGGCTCGTCCCATTCGTCAAAAGCCATATCGCGTGTTTCCATCTGAGCGCAAAGTCATTCATGAACAAGTGGAGGACATGCTACGGAAGAAGGTGATACAGGAGTCATCTAGCCCCTGGGCGGCCCCTGTTATTCTTGTACGCAAGAAAGAAGGTTCGTGGCGATTCTGCGTCGATTACCGGAGTCTAAATTCTGTTACGAAAAAGGACGTCTATCCTCTTCCTCGCACAGATGATGCTCTCGGCTGCCTCTCCAGTGCGTCCTATTTTTCTTGTCTTGTTCTCAGATCTGGCTACTGGCAAATTCCAATGGACCCTGCCGCTAAGAAAAAATCAGCCTTCGTAACACCAGATTGCCTTTATTAGTTTATTGTAATGCCATTCCGGCTGTGCAAGGTGCCAGCCATATTTGAATGCTTTATGAACACAGTTTTGCGCGGCTTAAAATGGGACATTTGTCTTTGCTATCTGGGCGATGTCGTCATATTTAGCAAATCCTACCAAGAACACAATGACCGTCTAGTACGCGTCTTGAATTGTCTGTACAACGTCGCCCTAATTCTAAACTCGAAATAGTGCCGCTTTGGAGAGCGCTAAGCGCTGGTGTTAGGACACCTTGTCAATGGTGATAGTATAATGCGGGATCCCCAGAAAACTGCCGCTGTTGAGTCTTTTAAACCCCCGCAGACAGTGAAGGAGTTGCGCAGTTTTCTAGGGTTGTGTTCTTATTTTAGACGCTTTAAAAATCACTTTGCCGGCTTCGCTTACCCGTTGACGTGCCTTCTCAACAAAAACTCCACTTTGGACTGGACACCAGACTGCGACGCGGCATTTCGTCAACTGAAATTTCTTTTAATATCGAAACCCATCCTGCGTCACTTCAATCTTGCTGCAGTGACAGAAGTTCACACGGACGCTAGTGGAATCGGTCTCGGGTCAGTCCGTGTCCAACGGCACGATGAACGAGAGCATGTTATGGAATACGCAAGTCGTACCCTGAGCAAGCCGGAGCGAAAGTACACAGTCACCGAACAGGAATGCCTGGCTGTAGTTTTCGCTGTGCAGCGTTTCCGTTCATATTTGTACTGAAATCGTTTACTATCGTAACCGACCATCATTCACTCTGTTGGCGGCAGAACCTTCGAGACCCACGGGGTCGCCTCGCACGCTGGGCCCTCCGGTTACAGGAATATGACTTTGCCGTGGTGTACAAAAGCGGGAGGCGTCATGAAGACGCAGATTGTCTTTTAAGGATGCCAATGGCCACGACTGGACCTGACAGTGACGAGTTCGACAATTATATATCGACCCTCGAGCCAGCGTTCCCCGACACAAATGTTTTCAAAACGGAACAGCAAAATGATAGCAGTCTGCAGCCTCTCTTTGCAGCCGTCCAAGCCAGCGTACCTACAAGCCGTTTTAGTGTGCGGGATGGCCTCCTATGGAAAATGAGTTACGCGCATGTCGACCAGCGATAACTACTCGTAGTTCCCAAGACGCTGTGCACGGACGTATTGCGTGTTATGCATGATGATCCAACTTCTGGCATTTGGGATCGGTTCGAACACTCCACCGTGCTCAAGAAAGATTTTACTGGCCCAGAATGCACTCGACGATGGAACAATACGTTGCCAGTTGCAAGCATATGCCAACGTCACAAACGTCCCACTGCAACTCCATCTGGCTTGCTGCATCCTGCGAAGACCCCGACAGCTCCGTTTCATCAAGGAGGTATTGATCTGGTAGGTCCGTTTCCGAAGTCCTTGGATGAAAATCGCTGGATTGTAATTTGCGTGGGCTACCTCACACGTTAATGTGAAACCGTCGCTCTTACATCTGTTACATCTGCTACGGCGCATCAGGTGTCGCTTTCCTCGCTGCACTCAGTCATCTTACGACACGGGACGCCACGAATTGTCATCACTGATCAGGGCCGACAATTCACTGCTGATGTTGTTGAAGAGCTCATGCGTTTATGCGCCTAACTTTCCGACACTCGACGCCATACCATCCCCAGACAAATGGCTTGACTGAGCGCGTCAACAGAACGCTTATCAACATGCTAGCCATGTATGTGGACGCAGAGCATAAGAACTGGGACACCATACTACCCTTCATCACGTATGCGTTTAATGCCACCACGCATAAGACGACTGGGTACAGTCCATTTTTCCTGCTCTATGCCAGACCGCCACGCTACTCCCTGAATACTATCCTGCCCTTCACAAGCGGTAAAGATGCCTGCCTGGCTGAGACCCTCTGTCTCGCCGAAGAAGCTCGGAGAATCGC
>JAJIZL010032132.1:0-34120 GCA_023969395.1 Amblyomma maculatum
CCGACTTCGCTAAAACTGAAGCCTAGAGTGTCCCTTTGATATCCACTAGAATTATCGTTTTCAATTATTCCTGGCTATCTACTAATATGTGCATTGCGCCAATATCTACTAAATGCTTAATAGCGCAAGAACGTCGGAGGGCGCTGAAGAAAAGAGCTGAAGGAAAAAAGGGTAAAAATGGCCGAAACATTAAAAAACGAAATTGGTTTGAAATAAGTGCTTGAAAGCACTTACTTTATGAAGCGTAGCGGGGGGCGGCAGAAAGTTAGGTGGGCGGATGAGATTAAGAAGTTCGCAGGGGTCAAGTGGATGCAGCTAGCACAGAACCGGGTTAAGTGGAGAAATATGGGAGAGGCCTTCGCCCTGCAGTGGGTATAATCAGGCTGATGATGATGATGATGACGATGAAGTGCTTGAAAAATTGAAGATAAACCAGACAATGAGACCCGTGTAATTTTGCTTGTTTGTGATTTTCAAACAAAGAACTCATATCGAGTGTTTAAGTTGTGAATCTAATTCTTATCTTCGATCACAAGAATGTTTCACTAACTTGCAGCACATTCACTGTTGACATCATAATGTGAACTGTCGTAAGGTAGAAAAATACATTTAGTAACGCGAAGTTGTGAAACGCTTCTTAGCGTAACTGCAGCGGAGCTTCGCGAGCAGCTAGGTACTTTATTGCATGATCACACAAGAAAAAGGAAGAAAATGAACACTCGCAGACGGACTATGCGATAGCCATAGTAGCTCCACTGTTGACATTTCCGACCAAGTTCGCTGTGCACACCTATTAGTAGGTGCATCAACTTACCTCAGATGTCTTGCATAGCTCCCCGCCTTGGGTATGGTCATTGTTTTCACACATTAGCTGCACGTATTGTATACAGTGAGAAAACAATGCTGAAATTAATAGGTTAAGTTTATCATCACAGATGTGTAGGTCCGGGTCGGAAAGGGATCGCAGACCACTTGAAGAGCTCCCGGACCCCCCGTTACATGGCATACAGCAGGGACAACAAAACACAGTACATTGCAATTTTTCAATTATCAGAAAATTGGCTAATTATTTCAGACAAAACTTTTTCGCACATACAGCATATGCATACAGAATATTTTAAGATGATTTATTTTATGATTTCATGTTAAGGCGGATCAAATTTTTCACACACCGGTTTTGCAATTTCAATAATCATAGAGTCTAGTTTATTTATTAAATTGGGCATATTGAATCGCAGCATCTGGTTTCTATAACAAGTGCGGCAAAAAGGGATAATAAACCACTGTATTTCGGAGTATATAAGCTGGTAGTGTTCGTGAGAGACAAGCTAAGTCTAGGAACACTCGATTAATATATTTTAGAAGATATTTTGTATCTGATTGCTAAGAAATATTTGTACAAGCTGTGAACTGGTATAATATGATATTGTAAAAATTGTTAATCGGTTGGAGCACGGTAGTCAACCTTGGCTATGTAACGGACAGCTTTTTTGTAACATGTATATTTTATGCATATTTGTTTCAGTTGTAGTTGCTCAACCAAAAACTAGCAGCTTAAATGAGACAAAAATGAGGTTATATATTTTTAACTTGACGGAGACCACAAGGAAGTATCGAAATGTATGCAAGAATGCAAACGCAGCTCGACAGATGAGTAATCATGATCATCATCATCAGCCTGACTATACCCACTGCAGGGCGAAGGCCTCTTCATATTTCTTCAATTAACCCAGTTCTGTGCTAGCTGCATGCATCCACTTGACCACTGCGAACATCTTAGCCTCATCAGCCCGCCCAACTTTCTACTACCCCCTGCTGCGCTTTCCTACCCTTGTGATCCAGTTTGTGACCCTAAGCGACCATCGATTATCCTCTTTCCGCACTACATGTCCTGCCCATGCCCATTTCTTCTTCTTGATTTCCACTAAAATGTCAGTTACGAGTTATTTCTCGGACCCACTCTGCACGCTTGCTATCTGTTAATGTTACCCCTACCATTTTTCGATAGCCTTCTGTGTTGTCCGTAGATTATGTAGGATTCTCGTGGTTAGCCTCCACGTTTCAGCCCCATAGGTGAGTACAGGTAAGATGCAACTGTTATATACTTTCCTCTTGAGCGATACCGGTAAGCTGCTAGTCATATTCTGCGAGTGCTTGCCAAATACGCTCCATCCCAATCTTATTCGTCTTGTTATTTCCTTTTCATGGTCCGGATCTGCGGTTACTACCTGTCCAAGTAGACACATTCGCCTACTACTTCCAGTGCTTCGCTACCTGACGTAAATTGCTGTTCCTTCCCGATGCTGTTGAACATTACCTTAGTCTTCTGCATAATTGATTTTCAAGCCTACCTTTCTACTTTTCCTGTCTAGGTCATCAATCATTATTTGCAGTTCATCTTCTGAGTTCCTTAGCAAGCTATTGTCATCAGCAAATCACAGATTACTGTTGCATTCTCGATCTACCCTTATCCCTAACTGCTCCCATTGGAAGTCTGAATACTTCCTCTAAGCAAGCTGTGAATAGTACTGGGGAGATTGTGTCTCCTTGCCTAACACCTTTCTTTATCGGAATTTTGTTACTTTCTTTATGCAGAACTGTGGTTGCTGTGCAGCCACTATAAATATTGTTACGGACTCGTTCTAAAACAGAGCACGGAGGAAGAAAGAAGGAAGAGGAAGAAGAAGTGTGCGCGCCCGTTCGACCTTTGTCTGGTGGCACTTGTGTCGTTCCCGCTAGCCGTGTGTACCTAGCGTACAGAACTGACTAGAACGTCTCCGTCGCGACGCTAAGGGCGTAACATTGTGGTGGAGAAGCCGGGTAACGATCCCTGGCGCTACAGACAGCACCGACACAACTGGAGCCTCGCCGGAGTCGTCGCCTTGCGGGCCTTGAACCGCAAACCAGCGCCATGCAATCGGCCAATGACCCGCAAGCAGCCCGTGGTGACGCGGTGATCCAGGCTGAAGATCGGCCTGCGGGTGCAGCGAACAGTTCTTCGCATCACTATCGGGAGCCCCGGACTTTCGCGGGAGCGGCAGGCGAGGACGTTGACGAGTGGTTGACCCACTACCAACGGGTGAGCCGCTACAATCGATGGGACGCCGCCGCTAAGCTCGCAAACGTGGTTTTCTTCCTAACCCATACCGCTCTTGTTTGGTTCGAAAACCACGAAGACTCTCTTACCACCTGGGACCGTTTTGTTACTGAATTGCGGCAGTGCTTCGATGACTGTCTTGCACGAAGGAAGCGAGCTGAACACGCGCTTACGCACAGAGCTCAGCTACCTGGGGAAACATGCACAACTTACATAGAGGAGGTCCTGAAGCTATGTAAAACTGCAAGCGCTAATATGACCGAGGAAGATAAAGTAGGACATCTTCTGAAGGGCATCGCAGATGATGTTTATAATTTTCTAATTGCCAAAGGTGACCTGAACGCCGTCTGTGATGTCATTCGGCATGTTCGCACATTCGAGACATTGAAGACTCGTCGCATAACGCCAAAATTTGGCCGGCTCGCCAACGTTCCATCTGTGGCGAGCATTGAAGACAACTTCATGGACTTGTCGTCGACGATCCGGCAAATAGTTCGTGAGGAACTGCAGCGGTTTGAGCCCCCTGTACGGTCTCCATCATCTTTGCCCTCTGACGTTGTCGGCTCTCGAGGGCCTCCCTCCTTGCTCCCGTCGATGCCCGTTGTGAATTCTATCAATACGGCACAGGCGGACGCTTACTCCAACAGCCCGACGCCAAGGTTCGATAGCCCTGGTCACCCGCCTCGCTACGACTCGCGCCCTACTAACTTCTTGTCGCCCTATGATCAGCACTATGAGTACCATCCTCAACCACCACCTGCTCGCTATTTCCGGCGTCCAACCCGAAGACCTGAAGATGAGTTTCGCTACCCAATGCACACTGTCTCCTCGGAGCCCTCCAGGGAACAAGTTTTTCGTCGCACAGCCCCCGTGTGCCGACGCTGCGGCATTGAGGGGCACATAGCTCGATACTGCCGCAGCCGCCCACTCACCCGTTACGATCGGCCCGTCCAAAATGCTCCGCCACGTAACCGTTTCTATGACTCTAATTGGCAATGGCCCCCATCTTCATATGAATATCCCCAGACCAATGGACCGCGCAACAACTCTCCTGCTTCCGAACGAAGTGTCTCACCACCACCTGCATCTTCTGCGCGCCGCTTTCCGTCACCACGACCACGAAGGCGGTCGGCATCGCCTTTGCCGGAAAACTAGTCAGCGCGGCTGCTGGAGGTCAGGCCGCTGGAGACTGTGCGCTGCCTGAAGAAATTCCTCCATCTGTTGTTATGTTAAAGAACACGGTCTATGTGCTTGTGGATGGTGTGGCGACAATGGCTTTAGTGGATACCGGGGCAACCATTTCAATAATGAGTTTATCGTTTAAGAAACGGTTAGGACGCAAAGTTATGTTTGTTTGGGACAGAAATGTGAATTTTCATGGCGCGGGTGGTGAGGTGTTGTGTCCCCTGGGAATGTGTAGTGCTTCGGTGTCCCTGGGTGGAACGGTATTCGCAGCGGAGTTTGCAGTGCTTTCGCGATGCACGCATGACATAATTCTAGGTATTGACTTTTTGAGAATGTGTGGTGCTACGGTCGACTGCCGCTCTGGGGAACTCTGCGTTGATGGTTCCCTTCCTTCTGGACTCTTAGAGAAGCCGCATGTCCGTGAAGATGTGTTCTGTGTAACAGAGGATACCAATGTGCCAGCCTTGTCTATGGTGTGCGTCCCAGTTTTGTGCCCCAGCCGTGTTTCCGACACCTTCGACGCTACAGTGGCACCGCTTCATTCTAACTGTGCAAAGAAATACATTCTGGTTCCTCATTGCCTACTGTCGGTGGTCAAGGGCTGCTCACGGCTGTGGGCCATTAATTGTTCTTCGCAACCAGTAGTGTTGCCTGTGAATACGAAGATTGCGACCTGTAGCCAAGACGACGCCCCGTCGGTGGCTTTGGTTACGGATGCACCCGGCGAAAGTGCTGCCGCTCCAGCCCCTGACTCGGAACTACATCGGATGATCAGCCGCTCTCTAACCAGGGACCAGCGTGACGCTTTGGAGGCCTTACTGGTCAAGTATTCTTCCATATTTGATTTTTCCGAGCCTAGCGGCTCACGGTGCATTCCCGTGACACGTACCCGGCATCGCATTGACACAGGCTACTCACACCCAATTCGACAGAAGCCGTACAGAGTGTCACCAACAGAACGCCAGGTCATCAGTGAGCAGGTTCGGGATATGCTGGAAAAGGGTGTTATTCAAGAGTCATGCAGTCCCTGGGCCGCCCCTGTAATTCTGGTGAAGAAGAAAGATGGTACATTTCGCTTTTGCGTCGACTATCGCCGTCTGAATGCTGCAACAAAGAAGGATGTGTATCCCCTTCCGCGGATCGATGACGCCATAGATTGTCTGTTCTCGGCATCATATTTTTCATCCGTCGATCTGCGATCGGGATATTGGCAGATCCCTATGCACCCTGACGACAAGGAAAAAACGGCATTTATCACACCCGACGGCCTGTTTGAATTTAATGTAATGCCTTTCGGGCTCTGCATTGCTCCTGCAACTTTTGAGAGATTTATGGACTCTATCCTACGGGGACTAAAATGGCAAATATGTATGTGCTACCTCGATGATGTCGTCATTTTTGGCCGGACATTCGAAGAGCACAACGAACGCCTCGCTCTCGTGCTTGACTGCTTCAACAACGCCGGTCTAGTACTTAATTCGAAGAAGTGTCGCTTCGGTGAGCGCCAGATTTTGGTACTAGGACACCTCGTCGATCGTGAAGGCGTCAGACCTGACCCTCAAAAGACTGCGGCCGTTGCATCGTTTCCAACACCTCAGAACGTGAAGGAACTCCGAAGTTTCCTAGGACTGTGCTCATATTTCCGCCGCTTCATTCCCCGTTTTGCTGACATTGCTAACCCGCTTACGTGCCTTCTCCACAAAGATGCTCCCTTCGAGTGGACATCAGAGTGTGACTCTTCTTTTTGCCAACTCAAGTTTTTACTAACGTCACATCCGATTCTCCGGCATTTCAACCCTTCTGCTCCAACGGAACTGCACACGGACGCCAGCGGTGTTGGCATTGGTGCTGTACTGATTCAGCGTTACGGCGACAAGGAACACGTTATTGCTTACGCCAGTCGTTCCTTAAGCAAACCTGAACGAAATTACACAATCACTGAGCAAGAATGCCTCGCGGTAGTTTTCGCCGTTCAGCGATTTCGCTGTTATCTATACGGGCGGCCCTTCACAGTGGTCACTGATCATCATTCCCTGTGCTGGCTGATAAACCTCCGTGACCCATCTGGCCGTCTTGCACGGTGGGCAATTCGTTTACAAGAGTTTGATTATACAGTTTCGTACAAGAGTGGACGCCGGCACGCTGACGCGGACTGTCTCTCACGTTTACCGCTTCCCACAACGGAATGTGACGCCGACAATTTTGATCATTTCATCGCTGCGGTTTTACCTCCATTCCCCGATACCCGTACATTCCGCACTGAGCAGAGGAAAGATGAGAATCTCCAACCATTCTTTACCGCTGCAAGGGACCCTACAGCTTCCACTCCCTATTGTATACGGAGTGGTCTTTTGTACAAAAAGGACTATTCTCCCACTGGTCTCCGCTACCTTCTGGTGGTGCCCGTCAGCCTACGCTCCTCTGTTTTGCGCGTTATGCACGACGACCCCACTTCGGGACACCTGGGATCTGCGCGGACGCTCTATCGCATCCAAGAACGTTTCTACTGGCCCCGGATGCGGGAAACCACTGAGAAGTATGTGGCTAGCTGTGCTCAATGTGCGAGTCACAAACGCCCCGCCGGCACTCTTCCTGGTCTTCTTCATCCGGTGACGCCTCCAAGATCCCCTTTTGAGAAAGTCGGGGTAGACCTCTTGGGACCTTTTCCCAAGTCTCATTCTTGCAACCGCTGGATCGTCATCTGCACTGATTACCACACTCGTTACTGTGAGACGGCAGCCCTTCCATCGGCTACTGCACACCAAGTCTCCCTCTTCCTGCTGCACTTTGTTATACTGCGCCATGGTCCTCCCCGAGTGTTGATCAGCGATCGAGGGCGTCAGTTCACCGCTGATGTTGTCGAAGAACTCCTTCGTTTGTGCCAAACGCATTTCCGACATTCTACCCCGTATCATCCGCAAACAAATGGGTTGACCGAGGGAACCAACCGGACACTCACCAACATGCTTTCAATGTACGTCGCCGCCGACCACAAGGACTGGGACACTGTGCTACCATTTATAACATACGCATACAACACCGCCCAACAGGAAACAACAAGTTACAGTCCATTCTTTCTCCTCTATGCCCGGTCTCCTCGACACATCCTCGACACCATCCTCCCGTTCTCCACTGATGACGAACCTGAGATTGCTGAGATCCTGTGCCGGGCTGAAGAAGCCCGCCGGATAGCCCGCCTGAGAACTCTCGCTTCACAAAAGCGCTCGAAATCCCGATACGACGACCACCATCGCCACGTCACCTACCTCCCTGGAGATATGGTCTGGCTTTGGCGTCCACTAAGGAAGCGTGGCTTAAGTCAGAAACTGCTCGCGCATTATATCGGTCCCTATGTTATCCTCGAGGCAATTAGTGACCTCACCTATCGGATTGCGCGCCTTACAAAAAGTGGCCGACGTTCTTCACGAACTGAGCTTGCCCACGTCGCGCGTCTGAAAACCTGTCATCCTCGTGCTGACGATTGACTCGCCCGGAGGGCTTCGCCTGCGACGGGGGAAGTGTTACGGACTCGTTCTAAAACAGAGCACGGAGGAAGAAAGAAGGAAGAGGAAGAAGAAGTGTGCGCGCCCGTTCGACCTTTGTCTGGTGGCACTTGTGTCGTTCCCGCTAGCCGTGTGTACCTAGCGTACTGAACTGACTAGAACGTCTCCGTCGCGACGCTAAGGGCGTAACAATATTTTCTAGCACTTTCACGCACGGCTCGTCTACACCCTTATTCCGCAATGCCTGCATCACCGCTGAGGTTTCAACTGAGTCAAATGCTTTTTCGTAATCAATGAACGCTATGTATAAGGGCTGGTTATATTCTGAGCATTTTTCTATCACCTGGTAGATGGTATTGATATGACCGATAGTAGAGTACGGTTTTCGAAAACCTGCTTGATACTTTGGTTGATTCAGTCTAAGGTTGTCCTGATTCTATTAGCGATTACCTTAGTAAATATCTTATACGTAACAGACAGTAAGCTGATTGGTCTGTAATTTTTAAGGTCCTTAGAGTCCCCTTTCTTATGAATGTGGATAATGTTTGCTTTCTTCTATGGCTCCGGAATCGTCGATGACACCAGGCACTGCGTTTAGACCGTTTTATCAATGGCGTTGCCGGATGGATGGATGGAATATAGGAGCGTCCCCTTTGAAACGGGGTGGTAGCAGTAGCTATCATGCTCATTTTTCTCCCTATGTCCTAATTATTGATTTAAAATGGTTAACTAAACTATCATTCTATTTATAAAATTTTTTTTCCTACAATACTAACATTATGTCACTTCTCTGCTTTTAGGCCATCTTCCAGTCGTTTTTTTGCTAGTTTCCACCGCCGGTTTATTCACCCGGCCACTCGTATCTCTAAACCCCAGAGCTTCAGGAACAGTGATTGCGCCTGCACCAACTTCCGGATGGATACCACTACATTCGAGTATAATAAGGTCAATTGTTTCACTGGAGTTTCCAGATACAGCACATGCGTCATCTCCATTGTTAAATTTCGCTTTGTGGCTGCGTGTTCTAAGGCACCCTGATCTAGCTTCAGAAAGTAGGGCACTGCCTCTTGAGTTATCAAAGAAATCTTCCTTCCTGTTCTGCATTTTCCCCTTTCGGTATAATTCCACACTCTGTTTCTTTTCCATCGAATTTATCAAATTTTTACCTTCTGTGTTCTTCACCTGTTGCTTAATGCTCTTTATTTCTCCGTCCTTGTGACTACCATACTTACTAGTTAGTTACCTAGTTCTTTTCCTCCATTGTGAGTCAACGCTTTTTAAGTACAGGTATTTATATACTTTGGCTGCCCATCTGTTACTGTCCAATTTCCTCAGGCGTTCCTCCTATAATATTTTACTCTGAGCTTCCCGTACTTCGAATGATGCCCAGCCCATATCTTCCTTTACCAGCTCATTTGTAGTTTTGCCGTGGGCACCTATTGCTAATCATCCAACGGATCTCTGATTTATTTCTAATGTCGACTGTACCTCTGATTTGAGGCACAAAACCGCATTTCCGAAAGTAAGTCCGGGCACCATAATTCCTTTCCAAATACCCTTCAAAACCTCGTACCTATTGTATCTCATAATGCCTTATGCTTCATTATCCCGGCATTCCTTCGCCCTTTGGCCTTAAGTGATTGCTCATGCTTTCCAATGTATGCCAATCCTTCGTTTACCCATACCCCCAGATATTTATATTCTGCTACTCTAGCTATTTCATGGCCTTGTATTTTAAGACCCTGATCAGTTGAGCCGTTGAAAAGCACCAGACCCGACTTAACTGCGCTGAAACTGAAGCCTAGAGCGTCCCCTTCCTCTCCGCAATACTTAACTAGAGTTTGCAATTTTTCCAGACTCTCAGCTAGCAGCACAATATCGTCTGCATACATCAAACCAGGGAGGCGCTGCTCTACCGCCTTTCCACCTAATCTATATGACAGGTTAAAACCTAGGTTACTGTCTTGTATCCTCCGTTCCAGGTTTATCATATAAAGCATGAACAGCACCGGTGATAGATGACAGCCTTGTCTTAATCCTTTGCATACTTTGACATCCTCCGCACTTCTTTTCCCTTCCCACGTAATTTCTACTTTGTTATCCCGGCATATGTCCTGTAGGAACTCTATTATCTTATAACCGATACCTTCTTCTTTTAATATGTTCCACAGGAGTTCCCTAATTACATTGTCGTACGCCCCGTTTATGTCCAGGAAGGCCAAATACAAAGGTCTATTTTCCACTCTAGATATTTCGATACATTGGGTAAGCACGAACAGGCTATCATCTAAGCGCCTACCATTTCTAAAGCCGTTCTGAAGTTCTCCGAGTATCTTGTTACTTTCAAACCATGCTTGCACCTTTAATTTCACCGCCTGCATGGCTAACCTGTACATAACAGATGTTATGGTAATCGGCCTGTAGGATTTTATGCGCATCCTGTCTCCTTTCCTTTTATAAATCAAATTCATTTTACTCTGCCGCCAGCTGTCCGGAATTTGCTTATTCGTTATGACTGTTTCCAGAGCTTTTAACAACGTATCCTTAATTTTGGACCGAGTTCATTAATCAGCTTGATCGTAATTCCATCTATTCCTGTAGATGTGTTTTTAGGAATATTTTTTTTTTGCCTTTTTCCAGTTTGGATTGGTCAGTTCTAAGCTGCTTTGTATTCCGCTAACTTGTGTTGCTTCCTGATTTGCGGAGATTACTCTATCGTCGCTCTTAAATGACTCGGCTATAGCTGATGTAATGTAGTTCACTGCGTTATCTCCCTTTAAACAATTTCCCTCGTTATCTTGAATCCGATCCTGCTTTCTTTGATTCTTCTTCCCTAGCCAGCTTATACGGTTCCAGAATTTTCTTGCTCCGCCTCTAGAGGCATCGTGTATATCAGCCATCCAGCGATCGGTGGACTGTCTTATTTTACTTTGGACCAGGGCCTGCACCTGAAGTTTCTTTTGTCGATATGATTCCCATTTTTGGTCGATTTCTTCCTGATATACTTGTGCTTTCTTTGCCATTCGATGTTCCCTTGAAGCAGCCCGTCGTTGTTCAATAGCTTCCCTGATTTCCTTATTCCACCAGCTCCGTGGTTCCTCTTTCCATTCCAGCGGTTTGCTACTTTAACCTCCTGAATTTTCCTCCTTATGAGTAGTTCTACCTGTTCATAATCCCAGTCTTCCATGGGGCTTTTCTCTATTGCTTCCTCTATGTCTGCTGCTACCTGCGCTGTTTCATCGTCGTTTAATTTTGCGTTTACGTTTTGTCTAAGTTCCATTTCTCTTTTCATCAAGGGCCCCATCTGCAGACTCATACGTTTATCATCACTTCCCAGACTACACTCCCCTTCTTCGTCTATTTCCATTTTTGTGACCTTGCTATAAATTTCCTGCGACTTTAGACAATAGTCAATGGTCGTCTGCCTGTTGCGGAATTCCCACGTGATTTGGCCTTCACATTTTGTTTCTCTATTTACTATAACTAGATTGTGTCGCTCACAGAAATCTAGCATGAGCTTGCCGTTACAATCCGTGTATCTATCCAGATCACGATGTGGTCGTTCATGTCCCCCAGTAGAATAATATTGGCCCCGTTTCCAAACTCGCTTATATCGTCACTGAGACATTCAACAAGATCCCTGTTTTGGTCATCTGATGAGAAGAGAGGAGTCGCTGGAGAAAGATTTGATGTTGGGAAAGGTTGAGGGTCGCCGGAAAAGGATTAGGCAGCGAACGCGATGGTTAGACGGCATCCTCGAGGCACTGCAGATGAAGTTATGTGATGTTATGAAGATAGTGAGAGACCGGAAAGCGTGGCGTGACATGGTCCATGGGGTCACGAAGAGTCGGACACGACTGAACGACTGAACTGACTGAGCCATGTCCTTCTGCCGGCAATTGTTCCTGAAACCCAGATATGCTCTTTACAAGATGATTTAATGCTTTGCCAATTTGTTCCCTGGTGTATCAACATACCTACCCCTCTACCCTTTTTTTTCGTTCTCATTCTGTTGCACCCTTCCCAGACGTAGCCTTCTATAAACGGCGGATCTTCTAGATCCCTGAGATGAGTCTCGCAAGAGCGTACACACCTATTTTGTCATCCTTCAACTGCTGTTCTATCTCTAGCCATTTCGCTCTTTTTCTACCTCCTTGCATGTTTATGTAGCTGATCCTAGTGTTAAATTTCTTTTTTGTACTTTTCTTTCTCGACCTACTCTTTGCCATTTTTGGGGGCTCAGCCTCCATTGTTACACTTTCTTCTGCTTCACTTCTAACTACCTCTGTGCACGGAGTCCTCGCGGAGCCCCTAAAAATGCTACACCCCTGCCTGCCAGGCGCCAGTCGATATCTGCTCCCACCCTTCTGTTAAAATGAATGCCATCTCGCTGAAAAGCCCTACCAAAACCTGCTTTATGTACCTCCCTGTTTACCTCAACCACTTCGAAACGCTTCTCCAGGCTTAACTTTCTTATGTCCTGGTTAACTGTCACCACGTCCTTTTCCATCTTTCCGTTCAATCCTAGCACCTCTGGTAGTGTGCATGCAATATCTGCGTCTGCTGTGCTATCTCCCTGATCTCGTCAACTCCCTTAGCTAAACTTTCCACCACTCCTGCAGCGTCACCATTTAGGACATCGTTTAGGACCGCGGCTACTATTACCATACTGCGCTCTGCGGAATTCTTCAACAGCCTATTTTTTCTCTCTTTTAGCACTGCCCTCATTGTTCTCCCTGGCAAGGCTCCAACCAACACTCTCTTATCACCCCTTACACGTTCCAAGATATCTGGCTTGCACCTGTTCATCTTAGAATCTCCGGTGATAAGCAACTGGGCCTTCTCTCTCCCTCTCCCAACTGTTGGCTCCTGCTTTCGGTTATCTGTGTCCTTATCTCTGGGATTTTCATTCTTCCTTACTTCTTCCTTTTTTTCCGGCGTCTTAGCTGCTTCTAAATAACTCTGATGGTTCGGATCCGCCTGACCTACTTTGCTTATGCCTTCCATGCCAGTGCTGGCCCCTGCCACGTGGCCCGCATTGGAATGTTCATCCTCGTTGGTTCCAAGGATAAAGTCGGCCCCCCCCTTTTTTTTTTTTTCAATGTGAGTAAGCTGTCCAAGCAGTTTCTGATTTTCCGCTCTTAACAAACTTACTTCATTTTCTAAATCATCCACACGAGACACTAAACTGCCCCTTTCTTGATCAAGTCTATCTAGACGCGTACTCAGTACGCAACACCGACACAAAACGTCACTGCCTTCCGCTTCACCTCCAGAGTCAAAACTCGTTTCCTTGTGTATGTGGCGCCATCTATGTGTATGTCATGGATGGATGGATGGATGGATGGAATATAGGAGCGTCCCCTTTGAAACGGGGTGGTAGCAGTAGCTATCATGCTCATTTTTCTCCCTATATCTTAATTATTGATTTAGAATGATTAACTAAACCATCATTCTATTTATTAAATTTTGTTCCTACCTTGCTAACATTATGTCACTTCTCTGCTTTTACGCCACCAATCTTCCAGCCGTTTTTTGCTTGTTTCCACCGCCGGTTTATTCACCCGGCCACTGCTATCTCTAAACCCCAGAGCTTCAGGAACAGTGATTGCGCCTGCACCAACTTCCGGATGGATACCATTACATTCGAGTATAATATGGGCAATTGTTTCACTGGAGTTTCCACATACAGCACATGCGTCGTCTCCATTGTTAAACTTCTTTTTGTAGCTACGTGTTCTAAGGCACCCTGATCTAGCTTCAAAAAGTAGGGCACTGTCTCTTGAGTTATCAAAGAAATCTTCCTTCCTGATCTGGATTTTCCACTTTAGGTATAATTCCACACTCTGTTTCTTTTCCATCGAATTTATCCAATTTTTACCTCTGTGTTTTTCACCTGTTGCTTAATGCTCTTTATTTCTCCGTCCTTGTTACTAGCATACTTACTAGTTAGTTTCCTAGTTCTTTTCCTCCATTGTGAGTCAACGCTTTTTGGGTACAGGTATTTAAATACTTTAGCTGCCCATCTGTTACTGTCCAATTTCCTCAGGCGTTCCTCATATAATATTTTACTGTGAGCTTCCCGTACTTCGAAAGATCTTTTGTGTATGTGGCGCCATCTAGCGGCCAAGTTGTGAACGACCGCCATGCTGGTATGTGGGGTCCCATCCGCGGAACAGGCGACAAGAAGCGGAAATCGGCATTTTGGAGCTTTCGCGTGCAAATTTTTGCTTTCTGAAAGTACCTAGCTGAAAGAAAAAAACGTTTTCAGTAGCAGCGAAGCCATTCGGTCAGAAATGACAAAAAATTATGCTCCTGATCAGGTCGGCTGAAGGCTACAAGCCTGATTACAATTAGTGTGTAACTTTTATGTGGCACAGAGAGGCGGCGGCGCACCACTGGCAGTGATGGCAGCTTTCGATCTACTTTTTATTCTTAAATGACTTCTAGAGACGGCTCAGCGTAACAATTTGAGGAAAGAAAGAAAGCGAATGTAGCCGTTTCATGTCACGTTTAGGAGCAATGCTAATCGCGCTAGATTTGTTGGGTCAACCGATCCATCATATACTCTTTACTGCTTCAGCGGCTACTGCGGAAGTTCCCACACCTCCACTGTGGTTCTATTCTTTAGTATCCATTATCCATTTACTCTACCCTGGCTACTTTGTTGGGTGTTCAAGCGTCCACTGCTAGGCAATCGGACATTACCTACATGACTCGACCACATGTTTGCCGGTGGGGATTACTTGTCAACAGCGGAAGCTGCTATCCTGCGATATCTCTGACTGGGCGTTAGTTGCGTTTGTCTCACGCTGCCGTCATGCTTACATTCAAATACAAGATGAAATATTGGACAAATGATAAATTATGTTCCATAATGACCTCATCGAAAGTTGCTTTTGTCAACAATTATATAGCCCCTTTTTCGTCGCAAGGTTTGCTTACTGCAAGCAATCGCTGCTGTTCCTATGATCATATTCCCATTTATTATCGGTTACAAAATCTTACGAGATGCGTGTTTATATATATATATATATATATATATATATATATATATATTAGCGCTGTTTCACTAAATAAGTTGACAACCAATCTATTAGTATATCGTTGTCTTCAAGTGGGACAGGTTCTTTCATACTTGCATTAACCTCAGGTGACTGAATCGAAATAGTTCTTTACCTGGCGGCATCTCGTAAATATTTGCCGCAAAGAATATATCATCCACTTGTTGCCCAAACACTGCCGTTGTTGCACGGGTATTCAGTTTTTCTGGTCCCTACTCTACAAACACAGTGTTCGGAACTCGCACGAAAGGCTGCCAAAGCGAAACATTTTCGGTTGGGGATTGAAATTCAGAAGCTGCTCGTCTTCGCCCAATTGAGTGAGTTGCAAGTGGAACAGTGTAGAGCGACACACGCGCATACCACGGCTGTTAATCTTTTATCTTCTGGTAATCATCTCCTTTTGGTTGTTATTTTTTTGTTAATGCAAACAACTGAGTAAAAAAAAAAAAGATTGTGCTAACCGCGACAGCTCTTAGCAGCTAAACTGCGGCCGGCGGAAATGAAACGATCAGGGAAATGAAGGAATGAAAGAGGCGAAAGAAGAAAGAGCAGGGAAAGAAAGCACATCACTCACATCAGCTAATCGGCTTAGATACTTTGCGGCTATTCAAGACACTCTGTGTGCAAAAGACTGCAACATGTGCCCTTTCTCCGTAGAATGCCCTGCCGCTCGCGCTGCTATCCCCACGTCCCCACATACCAGACAGGAGGAGCCGCGCAGCGCGTTCGGCTATTTTCCTCCTCACCGCGAAAACTTTCTATACAGGGTGGTCAGTTTTTCTAGTACGATATCCCCCCCGTCCTTCAACAAATCTATAGTTATCTGATCCTTTCCAGCTGCTTTCTCCCCTTTCGTAGTTTCTAGTGCTTTCTTAACCTCGTCCTTCGTCACTGGTGGAACGTCTGAAAGTTTTTCTTACCGCCAATCTCATTACGGCCCTGACTACTTTGGCTACTGTAGAGCTCAAGATGAGTAATGAGTAATGAGTAATAACCGACGACATGAGTAATACCGGACTCTAATTGAGCGTCCCGGCTTATGTGACTGTGGAAAAGTGCTTCTAGTGTTTTAAGCACGTCCTTGAATTCTATGTTGGTGTCACCAATCTTTATGTCGAAGTTCTGACTATTTGCTAATTGCCTTGCGTGAAAAAGCTGTTTTTTTTTTGGTATTTAAAAGTAGTGCATTGTTTTCATGCCACGTTTATAATTCATTTAAAGCAGTATTTATAATTGGAAGAAGCTCAAAGGAGGAGCCTTGGAAACTTGTATCATCTGCATAAATAACATATTTATGCTTTTCATGTATATATCATTTATGTATAGTATGAACAGAAGAGCCCCTTAAATGCTACCTTGCGGTACACCGGTACAAACGGCTTGAAATGACGACAGGTAGGATCCTGTTTGAAGTTTCTGTAAACGGTGCTAGAGGTAGGACTTTATGAGGTGTATTCCTCGTATTCCATAAATTCCAGTTTCTCTAATAAAACAGCAGGATTGAGGCAGTCGAAAGCCTCTGAAAAGTCTACAAAGGCTCCGACGCAAATTTCGCGATTTTCGATTTCATCTAATATGATTTTTTCTGCGTTAACGCCGTTTCAGTTGATCTGATTTTTATTAAAACCATGCTGAGAAAAAGAAAGAAGATTGAACTTTAAGCAGAAATTATTATTCTTTTGTATACGATTTTCTCTAATCCTTTTGAAAACGCCTGTAGGATTGTGATTGGTTTATAATTAGACATATCACTTTTATCTTTTTTTTTTTTGTAGACAACGATAACATTTAACCGGTGTATTAACTTCGGAAATGGGCCAGTTTTTAGAGCAAGGTTGTATATATGGGTGAGAACCGAAGCTATGCTGATAATTACGTATTCTATCGGTATAATTTGAATGTTATCTATATCACGAGACCTGCTATTATTTAAGGAGACAAAAACTCTGCTAACTTCATTTTCATTTGTAGGATCTAACAATATACTATGATCATTGGCTTTTATTTTGGATTTTACAGTGTTTGAGAGTGTATTGAAAAATGGGTAAACAAAGAAGTGAGTTATTGTGACGTAGAGGATGAGACGTCACGCAACCGGAAGTCGAGGCGAAAAAGGGCATAGTAAGATATTGGCGCGCAATTTGAAAGTAGCAAATACTAAAATGGTTAAACAAGAAGTGAATTTAGCAACTAGAAGCAACCAGAAGCAACCAAAAATTTATTTTTAGGCAACCAACACATTAATTGGGAAAACTCGTCAACAGGTAATGTAGAAATAAGCAGTACAAATAAAAGGATGGAAATTATGTTTACGCATAACCTTAAGCAAATAGTAAAGGATTTTACAAGGGTTACATCATGTCGCAGTCATTGTTGGACTTGGTTTTCTTATCCAGTAAAGTGGCAGACCACATTGTATCTGTCGAGCCGGGCTAATATGACCACAAAATGATCTGTTTAAATGTGCTGTTGAACACTCAAGTCCGTAAAAAATCGCACGTTTTAATACGTGTGAAAGATTACAGCCATGCAGCCGACACGTCGATCTTAGACGTCTCAGAAGCGAAATTAACTCAGTTTGCAAATGCATCACACTGTGAAAGTGTAGAGGAATTGTGGCAACGCTTCAAGGGCACACTAAGATATTGCAATGATAAATTTGTTCCTACTCGCTCAAAGAAATCGAAGCAGCTCAATCCTTGGATCATTAGAGAGATCATTCAGTTAAAGCGCTAGCTAAAAAGGCTAAGGAAGGGAAAAAAATAGAGCAGCAGAAATTTCAAATACCAAAAAGAAGCTCAAAACAGCGTTACTAGATTCGAAGAAAACTTACTTCAATACAACACTGGCTAACTTTGTCAAAAGCTCACCGCAAACAAATGTTCTAGCGATATTTTTCAGCGAGGAAGAACGCAGTCGAACAGGTAATGAATGGGGTTGATGAGGCGACGGATAAAAATGATATTGCAAACATGTTTAATGATTTCTTCCAGTCGGTCTTTAGTAGATATACAAATGACATTGAAAATACTACAATTCACACGTCGCCATTCTCGATGCACGACATTCGCATCAATAGGGTGGTCAGCAGCTGCTGTCTCTGGACCCGAAGAAATCGTGCGGCCCTTAAACGGTATGCTGAGTGGTTGTCCTATTACTTGCAAATTTTATTTGAAAAGTGATAATTCTTTACCTAATGACTGGCGCAGCGCAATAGTAGTTCCGGTTTTCAAAGGCGGTAATCGACTTCTTGTAAAGAACTATGGACCGGTTTCCCTCAATTCCGTATGTTGCAAGGTTTTTGAACACATAACGGCTAAACACATCCTTCATTTTATGTGGAAATGAACGACCTTTTGTGTCCGTTCCAGCATGGTTTCGGACCAGCCTTTCGACGGTGACACACTTTATTGAAGCAGTGATCGACTTTTGCAAGGTTATAGACGAACGTCAGCAGGCAGATGTGGTCTGTGTGGACTTGGCTTTCGATAAAGTTCCGCATCATAAACTTCTTTTTAAACTGCACAGGTTAGGAAGCAGTGAAAATGAATTCAGGCGTAACCGCTGTCAAGTTGTCAAGATAGAAAGCACAGTATCTTGAAGTTCTGTCGGGGGTGCCCCAGAGTTCCGTTTTAGGTCCGCTTTTGTTATAAACGATATTTCTGCTACGCCTGTCAAAATGAAACTTTTTGCTGATGACTGTTTAATTTACTCACCTGTGACTTCTTCGGAAGATTTATTTATTTATTTATTTATTTATTTATTTATTTATTTATTTATTTATTTGATACTGCCAACTGCCTCTTGGCAGTCCAAGCAGGAGTGAGTAAGTACAGTCGGCACTACAAATCAAGGTAAACAAGAATGTGAGTGACAAGAAAACATAAGGAAATGACTTGCAATACAGATTATTGCGCGGGCAAAAGCAGCTTATACAAAATTACAAAAAAGAACATTAAAAAGAACAAAAAAAAACACACACACACATCTGCAAACTGCAAAAACAGGAGACTGGACACTCTAAAATTAACATACTTCATTGCAAAGAGTGCACAGCAGACGCAAAGGATTCGACCGAGGTCATATTGGCGACTTCTTGCGGTAGGGCATTCCACTCTGCTATAGTTCGAGGGAAGAACGAGAAGCGATAAGCGCTAGTCTTAGCCTGTGGCATCACAATTGTTTTGCTATGCTTGCCTCTTGTTTCTCTTCTCTTATTAAAATTGATGTAGATGTCGGAATCCATTTTTGTTTGTTTATTAACTATATTAAACAACGTTTGTAGGCGATGTAGTCTACGCCGAAATTCTAATGTTGGGAGGCCGGACCGTGTTCTGAGTTCAGTGACCGAGGCTCTTCTACTGTAAGTATTATAAATAAATCTAAGGGCTTTCTTTTGCACGTTTTCAATGTTATTGATGGCAGTTTTTCGGGTGAATATAAATAGGTGTCTTCAGTCGTTAAACTCTTGGTGCCTGAAATGGGGCATGGAAATAAATTACCAAAGTCTGCTTACAAGCATGTAACAAGGAAGCATAATGTTATGCCGTTTCAATATAATATCGGTGAAAATTCTTTGGATCCAATAAAGTGTTTTAGATACTTGGGAGTGACGCTAACACACAATCTGCTTTGGCGCACCCATATTGAAAATATCTATTTAAAAGCCTATCAGAAGCTTTGTTTCCTGCGGACGAAGTTGCCGAATGTGAGATAGAGAAATTAAATTGATTGCGTACAAGACGTTCGTGCGGCCAATCATACAGTAAGTGCAGTGTGGAGTCTACATCAAAAGGGTTTAAAATGAAAACTGGAAAGATTGCAAAGGATTTTGGCATGTTTTATATTTTCTAAATACCGCCGCACTGACTCAGTCACAGAAAGGCTAAAACAGTGTCAGTTAGAATCACTAGAAATAAGAAGAACAAAACAAACTGAAACTTTTTCTGATAATAAATAATACAGCAAAAGTTAATAAACAACACTATGTTACACGTCCTCTGAAGCGTTGCCCACGAAAAAATCACAGTAAGGTATTGCAACCTATTATTACACGTACTGATGTATATCGCTACTCCGTTTTCTCCCGATGCAGTAGAAGTCTGGAACCAACTTCCAAACGAAGTTGTGTACCAAACACAAGTAAAAAATTTGAGATAGGTGTTGACACGTTCTTGGAGCATTAAAGTGCAAATCTGTAATTCTGTTATATAGAGTGTATTTTAGCGAAGAAAATTATACTTGTATGTGTTTCCCTCCCTGCAATGACCCTCATATAGAGGGTTAATAGTATGAATAAATAAATAAAAATAAAGCAGCAGCATCCGTGATTTCGCATTACTTTAAAGCAGATTCTGCAGTGCTCATTAATTTTATTCAAGCGCCGATAGTCAATGCAAAAGCAGATGGAGCCTTCTTTTTTGGTGACAAGAACGACAGGGGAGGCCAAAGGGCTGTACAAAGGTTGAATGACGCTTAAGCATGTCGGCCACTTGTTCGTCGATGATTTGACTTTGAAATGCGATAAGGTCAATGGCGAATGGGTCTCGATCCGATAGATGACGTGTGTCCTAAACTGTGACCGTGGTCAGGCAGGGGTTCGTTGAGTCGGCGTCAACTTATTTTCAGGCGATGATGTCTAAGCGGTATGTGGAAAGGGTTATAATAATAGTAATAATAATAATAATAATTGGTTCACAGGAAGGGAAAGGCGCAGTATCTGTCACATTTGCTCTGTGGACACCTGAACCGCGCCGTAAGGGAAGGAATGTAGGTGGGATTGAAAGTGGAAAGAGAGAAGGGTTTCACCGCAGTTCTCGCATTCCAGCATCGTGGCAAAATCCTGGATGTGTCCCAGGCACTCGCCATGAAGAAAAAAGAATGGATTGATGACGGCCATTACGAAGAACGGCAAGTTGAGACAGTGGCGATGCGTGAAAACGTCGGAAGGCGTGAAGATGACAGGCCCATCGGAGAGTCGGATTAAACAGACAGAGGAACAACAAAACATGACGGGATTGAAACATCGTCAGCCACAGTGAGTTTGGCGCACGTAGTAGGGGTGTCGGCCGTCGTGGCATCATAAAGGGGAAACAGCGCTGTCGACAACGGCCCAAGTAGACGTCGTCAGACCATGATGAACGGACAATGATGAGCGCCCTGAATACGAACTCTCGCTGTACAGATGGCCGCAGGGTAGATGAGCTGGAGATTGGCGGAAAAACCGTACAGTGGCGTCGTCACTTTCAGCGTCTTGAGGCACAACGTTTCGCTTAACTTTAACACAGCAGCACGGGGTCAAGAACATCGATTCCTTCGTCGGAAACAGTGATAAAATTCGGCAGCGAAAAACGAGGACTTAGATTTTTTGTTCAAAACGCACTTCTTGCCTCCGGAACTGCGATCACTACTTTTCCTGCGGCGGGGTGTAACGCTGGTATATGGGAGGCACCGCGCGGCGACGAAAATATGGATGGTATTCAAAACAGGAAGTAACGCCAAGGAGAGCCTCGGTGATCGGCTTCGTCAAATGAGGTCGTGACGCGCCGGCGGCAGTGACACATCACGTGATACCAAGGCGTAGCAAATTGGTAAGTTGTCTCTTGTTCGCAATGGTTGGACACGTTGGGGGCGGAGCCAAACAGCAGGAGCGGGAATGATTCGAGGAGGAGATTGAAAAGGAGTAAACACTGGCCGTGGCTGTTGGGCAATTTCAGCATAAGTGTAGCAGCGCTACAAGAGGATGCGCAGCAACAGGAGGCGCTGCAAAGGGAAGCGGGTGACAAACCGACGGCATGACCTCGACTCTTGCTCCCGGATCATGTGTTGAAGTGTGGGTGCCAGATTTGATGGCGGGCTCGGAACAGAGGGAATAGGCGACAGCTGCCGAGCGACCTCACGAACAAACCGCAGGATCTAGATCATGAAAGAACTGTTGACTGATGCCGCTACGTCGATGTTAAGAGTCTCGACCTTTGCGAGGGGCTACCGAGAGGAGACGCCCTCGACGCAGCTCGTCATAACTCTGGCCAAGGGTGCGATCTCGCTGACGGACGTTGGATCTTGGCCACAAACATGGGAAAGGTGTCGTCCTCAATGCCCTTGAGCACATGCTTGATTCAGTCAGCCTCTGCCATTGGTGCACTGACGCGTTTGCATAGGTCGAGGGCATTTTCAATATAACTGGTGAAGCTTTCACCAACCTGCTGGGAGCGAGAGCAAAGGTGCTGCTCAGCGCGAAGTTTGCGCACGGCCGGACGCCCGAAGATGTCAATAAAGACAATCTTGAAAGTGGACCAGGTGGCATTCGTGGTTTTTGAACCAGAGGTTCGCAACGTCCGTCAAGTAGAAGATTTGTCAGCTTCGTGCTTTCGTCGCTTCGATTGCTCACCTGATCATAGGAGGGCAGCCACAATATGGTCGTCCGTACCACTGAAAATGGCAAGATCCTGTTGACGAAGTGCAGCGGGGAGGGCTTCGAGTGGCGTTGAAGAAGCGGTTAGTTGGATGGCGTCGGATGGCATCGTGGTATTAAAGTCTTTGCACACTCCACCAAGATTTGACGACCTTTATTGCTTGCTTATTAGGGCTAGGTCAAGACAAATGTTTGCAGGTCCTCGCTCGATCAGCTGGTGCTCGCGTCTCGTGCGGGGGCGCGCTGGCACAGGGTCATAATACCTATAGCAAACAGAAACGCCCTAAAGCCTCCTACCGCTAGGATGCGCAGACAACTTCAACAGTTTGAAAGGGGTCCTCTCCGGTTATATTTATTGCTTGTAAGGCACCCGTTGGGTCCCCGTGATCCCGAGAGCGCTTCGCACCTATATTCTAGCGGCTCTCAACGATGATGCTATAGGTCGTCACTTAGGCTTTCACGAAATTACCATCGTGTAAAAAGCTTTTCTTCTGGCTAGCCCTCTCAAGTATGGCAAAATACGTCGCCTCTTTTCTGCCATGCCAGCGTCGCAAACCGCCCACTATTTCCTCCGGCTGGCCTACTACAGCCTCTACTCTGCCCGTACCACTCCTTTCGCCGTTGTAGGCATCGACTTATACAGGCTGCTTCCATTGTTCGCACGAGGTATTCGCTGGATCGTCACTGCCAACCTAACACGCTACGTTGAGGCCGCTGCACTGCCTAATGGCTCAGCACCTGAGGTCGCGACCTTCTTTTTGAAAGTTTTCGTACTGCGCCATGAGGCCCCTGAAGTGTTTATCAGTAACCGCGGTCGGACGTTTCTGGCAATTATTGCAGCCGAAGTTCTTAAGGCTTCTACCACAGTTCAGAAATTGACCTCTAGTTATCACCCGCAGACCCGTGGGTTGACTGAATGGTTCCACCGCATGCTTTCCAACATGCTGTCTATGTTCTTCGACGAGGAACACCGAAACTGGGACGTAAACTGTTTTGATACGTTCGCTTACAACGTAGCCGTACAGTGGACTGCTGGTTACAGCCCGTTTTTGCTCATGTACCGTCGTTCTCCCGCTACCCTACTTGATGCCTTTTTCCTTTCTACACCTGCCAGCCACTCATCGTCGCTTCCTGACCAGTTCATTTCCCGAGTGGCCAGATCTCGCCGGCTTGCTCGCTTCAACACTGAAGCCAATCAGGAGGACCGCAAGTGTGGTGTGATGCGACCCATCGCCAAGTTTCGTTCCGTCCCGGCGACGAAGTGTTACTTTGCACACCATTGCACTCCTGGCCTTTTGACAGGTTCCAGCGCCATCACATTATTCTTTACTCAGTTAGTGGGCAAAACTCCCCTGCCAAATGTCGCGTCTCCCCTGTTTATCGTCCTCCGGACATAAGGTAAGATGGAGTCCTAAGTCAGACTCCGCCCGCACCACTAATGTATCGCGGGGCGAGAAAGTTCCGCAATTCGAAAAATAAATTAATAGGTCAATGAGACAAAAGTTTTTGGTTGGAAGTTAAATAAAAGGGGGAGGTGCTACTAAAGCGACCCACAGCCGAGGAAGCGGGCCCGCGGAGACACCACGTATCTTCCCTGGGAAGTAGCGGAAGGGATGGGTTGTAGGGTAATGGGAAATAGGAATTAGGAAAGGGTTATGGGAAGTTGGAGGGGAATGTGGGCAGCGTAGGATTTGACTTTCAGACAATTCTAGTCGAGCTCCCATATGGGCCTCCGTAGAGGGCGAGCACTCGCTCTTAGCTGAATATGCGGCTTTCGGCCCTTGGACAATTCCACCACCGCAATGCGTTTTCCGGGTCTCCGGCGTCTGAGACAGGCTCCCTACATGAAGCCGCTTTTGAGGTTCCCCGTCCCCCCAGCTCGGTTCCCCCACCCCGACTCTAGTTGAAGTACTGAGAGATAGATTTCACAACGTTCATGCCTACTTCAAGGTACTCCGCAAGTGGCCAGACTTTAATCTGGCGCACACTGATGGATACTCTTTCACGGGTTTCGCTCGGCAGTGCATGTTGGAAGGTGCATTTCATCGGCGTCCTGAGAACCGCAGGACACGCTTTAACCCCATCCAATGCTTATGTCCGCTCTAGTGCTGGAGGTCCTTGTATCCTACAGAGGATACTTCCCACGTGAGCACTTGGCGATTTGTTCACCGGCTACTAACCGTTTCCGAGGTCGGCTTTCACACCGTTCCTGCACCCTTCCTCTCGGAGTGTTGCAGCCTTTAGGCCTTTCCGTACTAGGTGCTTCCACCTGTGTTCCACCAGTCTTTTCCCAAGTTTCGGCATTACTAGCTTATAGCTACTCTCCATCTCCTTTCCGCTCTTTCAAGCCAAAGGTGAGTTCGCCAGAACCTGAGCTAGGTTCGCCCCAGCCGCCAGGCTTCCGTCGAGGCCCCGTTCTCTTCGGCAACGGAAATCAACGCGTTGCGGCAGGGTAGTACCTTTAGGCACGAGGGGAATTTTTGGTCCAACGTACAGTCAGCTAGCCGTGTTTCCTAACCGTACTCCACAGCTACGCCGCTGTTCCCTAGGCAGCAGGCAGGGCTTTCCCTCGGCCTGTCGATCGCTCCGCATGTTGGTCTTTGTTCAGCATCCAAACTTAGCTAACTGCGTTTCCTAACCGTACTCCGCAGTTACGCCGCCTTTCCCTCAGCAGCGGGAAGGGCTTTCCCTTAGCCTGCCGACCAACTTGGATGCTGAAGGAGAGCCCCGCATGAACTCAGCTAGCCGCGTTTCCCTCCGCAGCTACGCCCCAAGCGGCAAGCCTATGGTCGGCCCGCGCTCGGCCCTTGCCAATATGGCCGACTGAAACTCACCGGGCCAACCTAGGCGACCAACCTCAGCCCGAGGTCGGGGATTGACAATGGCCTAAGAATGGCCAATCATCGGCAATCGACCTCGGGCCGACGAGTATGGCCGACTTGGCCAGCCTACCGCCGCGCTAGGGTCCTGCATGGGCCATGGCTTGCCGACTTGGCCAGCCTACTGCCGCGCTTGGGTCATGCATGGGCCATGGTTTACCCACACATGGCCCAACCACATCGGTGGTACTCGCTGGCCGGTGGTTTATGAACCATCGGCAGTAGACATCGGGCCAACAAGTATTGCCGACTTGGCCAGCCTACTGCAGCGCTAGGGTCAGGCATGGGCAATGGCTTACCCACACATGGCCCTACTTTGGCAGTACACACTGCCCGGTGGCCTATCCATGTGTAATTAGTGATCTACTCATCCATGGCCTATTGTTTACCCATTAAAACGTCTGCAGTGCTATTGTTGCTGAAAATTAGCGCTGCGGCAGCATTTTGAGATGCGCATCTTCTCCTCCAAGCGGGCTTTGTGGCATCAGCAATGCTGTTCTCCGGGCAGGTGAAAAGCAACCCATACGTATATGTAGCTTAAAAAAGCCTGCACATCGACAAATGTAGGTTTAAACAGCACTTTTTATTGGTCTTTCTTAAATATTCCAAAGGCTCAAAGCCCTCCTAATAAAAAATGGCACTTACAGCTTACTAAGTTTTTGAGGCTTCACAGCAATTTATTCTGGCATTCAGCTTCTAGGCTGAGTTGAAGATGTCACGGTTCCCTGCTCATTGTGCCTTCCGTCCCATTACTTCACTGTTACGAGCCATCGCTTGATTGCTGCCGCGGTCTTCCTGGAGAGGATGTCACTCAGGTACATGCTGCATCTCCTCAGGCATCCTAGAAAATATACGAAAGAAAATATCAGCCTTCATTCCGTATTCATGTGAATTTTCTAGCCTGTTAGAGAGATAAGGGCTGTCACTCAAGCAATTATAAGGACCTTCAGTGGGATCAGTGGTGATGTAGTCATCGGATATATTTTTACACATATACTGCTTGTGTAAGCAAATTTGATCCATGGGGGAAAAAAGACATTTCCGAGGCAGGGGAAGGAAATCAGATACATATATATCGCTGGAAGCTACCTTGAGCGCCACAGAAAAGGTTTTGTTTGGAATCCTTAATTGACATTATTTACCTAAATTACTGATTAATGACTTACACATTAAATGGTATTGCTACTTTGAAGAGTACCGGCACAAACCACGTTTCATTATTTCCGATAAAGAACCCTCACATCTGCATTTTGTTCCCCAGTACAATAGGAGACCACGAAAATACAAAATCAGATTGCCGGACAATACAATTGCGGCCTTGGCTTGGCTCGACAGCCCTGTGTAGCGGTAGACCTATAAGTTGCCTATGGTTTCTTCGTGCGCGCCAGCACAACCATTCAACAAGACCGTATTTGTATTTTACAGCTTAAAATAATGTTCCACTCATTTATATCCTTACCGCTTTGTAGTCATTATCCGCATTGCAAAGTTCCACACGCTCACTGTAACTCGCGCCTTCATGTGCGCCAAAGGGCCGACATGAAGCAACCATTACCCGCATATCACCCTTACTCATGCATGGGGCCAGCCATCATAGCGGCAGGTCATTTCGTCCGCTCAAAATCATGTTGAGAGCAGCGCAATTGAGGTGCGCGAATGGGCTGGTAACGGTTTCGGTATCTACATAACCCAGAATTTTTCTGCAGACGGAAAAAAGGTACACATGAGGTTTCTAACCGCAAATATTGAAACAGGGGTTTCCGAATGTGCTCACCGACTCTGTAAGTCCTATTTATTGTCTAAAGTGAATATTTAGTACTTGGAGCGAATAACCTGACTTTCTTATGTACAAAATAAATATTTACTGCGCTGTGCGAAGTGGCTGCCAGCAATGCGCCACCAATGGTTTATTTCTAACCCTTGTCTCAAGCTGTCGGGCACAGCAGGTGTAATGTACCTTGCATAAAACCTGCATGAGAGCATATTAATGGGTAGATTTGTAAGCTTTAGATTTCACTTACAAATACTACGAGAATCGCGTCACTGCGGCCTTTCTTTAAAATTGACACGTAACAGCGCAATATATGTGGCTAAAATAAAGTACTCAACGTATTAATTCAGCTTCGCAAGTGCAGCTGTAACAGAAAGTGAGGGCTGGAGACACTGAAGGTGCGCCTAGCTTTCAAATTTTCTTAGATGGCACAACCGTTCGAAATATGTCATTTTAAAAATAAGCCCTTGATAGTGGCTTTCCCACAGCGTATATATGGGTGCCTTAGATAAGAATTATAATCGAGGTCCCATGACCATCTTTAGTTTCCAATTAAATTTTTGTATGTGATGGGCAAATATCTACAAACAAAGGAATTAACCTTAGCTTTGCAAGATAAGGCGTAGTTTCCTTGAAAACAAAAAAAATTGTACGGTATATCTTTAGAGGTAGAAATTAAACGCTGCTTTTGCCATTTCAAAACGTTGCAAGTTTGGATACCACTATTTTGTCATCTATGTTTTACTCACTAAATATATGCGTTTTACATTTACAAACACTATTAGAAACCGTTATGTTTTTGTAGTTGAGTTATTAAAAAATCGCAAACTTTGCTTCAAGAGCAATGGGCTGCAGAAATATACATTTTTAATCTTATATGCTGGAATATGATGCTTAGGTTGGTTGCACTAAATATGTTTTCACTTCCTAATGCATGTTCTTAATTCCAAGCAATTTTTGTAGCTCCAGACCGCTAGGTGTGTTCTCCACAACTCATCAAAATTGCCCAAAATTCGAAAACAACAGTAAAGGGTAAATTTGCTGCAAATAAAAAAAGGATCACCTTCGATTTTCATTCAAATCCCAGTCAAGAATCTTCAGTGCCTCAAAAATATTAGACTAAAATGTGTTGCGTTATATTGTTTAAAAATATAACGTTGAATATTAAACCGAGTGCTTGTCCTGATAATGGCGAAATTCAACCTGCATTCTTGCAAGATCCAATAATATTGTGGCACTGAAACTATCTCTAGATTATCTAGGTTCCATTCTTTATTTGTAAAAAAATTTCTAGCTCTAGATGTTTTTCTTCTGCATATTATATTGAAATCGGGCAAAATTAAAAAAAAATGGTAAAATAAGGAAAACTGATTAGAATTGAAGAAACTGCCGCAACATCGATTTGTATCAAAATCTCTGGAAACAATGCGAAGTACTTTGTTAATACGAGTCAGTAAATATATTCAATTCTGCAAAATGAAATATTAGAAACATAAAAATGCCTGTTTTTATTCTATAGATGTGTTATATGGCTCCACCTTATGGAGTAGAAATCAAATCTTCAATTTAGTATTTGCTGAATTTAGTTACATTTTACCTTAAGTAAAATTTAAAGCCTTGTCAGAGCTTATAAACCCTTTTTCTGCTTGTCGGCAGACTTAATATAGCTTAAAATGGAATTAATTCGCTATTTCTGTCAATTTCATGACAGAACGCAAGTGAACTGAACTTTTCCTCTGTTCTGCACTTTTTTATTGCTAGGTGCAGTAGTATTCAATCAAGTTTATTAATATTGTATTCATTCCTCAGCTTTGACCATAACTAACAATACTATAAATTTGAATGGGAAATGAGGGTGCTCGTTATAATACATGAAAGAAGCCAACAGTCGGCGAGGCCGAGGAAAGCGTTGGGGATGGTACTTTTGTCTTTTTTTTAACGTTTACTTGGATAATCACAGAAATTATTAATGTAATCTGATTAGGGGAAAGATAATTAAGCACAAAGTAGAAGAAAAAACGTGCTGATGGTGGGAACCGAACCCACGACCTCCGAATATCGCGTCCAGTGCTCTTACAACTGAGCTACATCGGCCGCTGTCCCCCCGCTACTTTCTTGGGTATTCATGTCGTCTGTATACGAACCTTGAGAGTGTTCACCACTGCCACCCTCAACTATAGCGGCGGACGTGGAACGTCCTTTGTTACCGCCAGCGTCACGTAGAACGTGATTAATCAAGAGCGAGGGCGAAAGCTGTGCTAGAACCCCCGTACGCTACAAGCAGATCAATTAAGGGGAAATGAGGGTACTCGTTATAATACATGAAGAAAAGAAGCCAACAGTCGGCGAGGCCGAGGAAAGCGTTGGGGATGGCACTTTTATGTCTTTTTTTAATGTTTACTTGGATAATCGCGATATTCCGAGGTCGTGGGTTCGGTTCCTACCATCGCCACGTTTTTTTCTTCTACTTTGTGTTTAATCATCTTTCCCCTAATCAGATTCCATTAATTTCTGTGAGCAGTCACGTAAGCACCGATCGCACACGGGGGCTGATGGGTCTTATTGGGCGTAGTTCGGTCAGCTGCCCTCCACATGTGCATACCGGGGCAAGAGCAATTTAGTGATTGTGTGGTTCTGTTTTGTCTCGCCATATTCACGTTGACTGATTTTTGTTGTGTATGTGGTGTCCGCAACAAAGTTGAATGCAGCAGCGGTGACCAACGGCTTATGCGATGCGTTTAGCAGCTAGAGGAAGCTTTTGTCGGGCAGAATGCCAACGCGAAGCGGGCAAGCATTACCCAGTTCTAACTTCAAAAATCAAAGTTTAGTGTTTCCTGAGAGCTCTGTCACGTTTATTACAAAAGCTCCCTTAGTGCAGTGGAGCGTTAACGGGCGTAACGGGCCGAGGGCCGCCAAAGCATTCCGCTCGGCGCTGTCGCGCTCAGGTTCTGGATTTGTAGAAAATTTTGCATATCACCCAGAAGCAGCTTGCCGTCCTAGTTTTTTTTTTTTTTTTTCGTGAGCGAAGTTGGTTTTCCTAGTCCGATTTGAGCGAAGAACCTGCAGACGCTCACTTCTTCTGATCCGTGCATATATGAGCGCAAAGCTTGGTAGGGTAGTAAAGAAAAATAAATATGCTAGTGTGGGTAGATATTAATTTTCTAAAGGAGCAAGAGGAAGTCATTGCTTCCATCGCAGTGTAGTAGCGCACCGCTGAGCTGTGACCTTTTTTTTTTTTTTTCTTACACGCGATGCGTTACAGAAACATTCATCACCGTTTTACCATACGTCATGCTGTTTAGTGTTGAAAGCTGGATATAGCATAATTGTACTCCCCCTGACTGACCCAATTGACCTTCATTTTCCCAGCTGGAGAACTGGAGATTGCGGACGTTTTATTAATGTGTGGAGCTATCCACGGAAGCTAAGGAGTTCAGCTCGGCTCTGCTCTCCTTGTCTGAGTTTTTCTTCCTGTTTTGACGTGTAAATAGTGTATCTAAAACTTCTTTGCCAGCTCTACCTGCTGCTCCTCGTCCGATGTCTTGTCCGCCTGATCACGCTACCCAGAAGCCTGGGCCCCGAACCTGATCGCATGAAGTGGATGGTTGCGGTGTAATGGTCTGCACCTCCAGTCCTGACTCTGGTACAGTAAGTGCACGGTCCTTCTCTTGGAACATTGCCAGGTTTTACAACTTGTAGATATTTGTAAGCTTCGGCAAGTGAAGGGTGGTTTTAGAGGCAGATTGGTTTCCTTTAACCACATAGTGCAGGGACTTGCCATTGCTGCAGTAGTCATGGACTGAAAAAAGTTGCACAAACCGGAGCTGGTTTTAATCTTTGGGGAATTGGGCATTGACTGTGGGCCCATCTGCAGAAAACCAGAACTAATTAGGGCAATTGAAGACGTCGGTGCGGACGCGGAGGAGATAACAGAATGTTGGGAGCTTATTCAAGAAGAGTTAAAGAAGGCTGAGGAACAGGAGAAGCTCAAAAAGGATCTTAAAGACGAATAGAATGAAAGGGGGATCGAGAAAAAAACAGCTTCATCTGCAGTTAGCACAGGCAGAACAGACTGGGAGACACACACCAAGCTCCGTTGTGAGTCAGGAAGCATCAAGTGTTAAAATAAAAACCTCTTGCTACCGTACAAACTAGGGGAAGACATAGGGCTTTTTCTCGTAAAGTTTGAGTGGGCGTGTGAAAATGTTGAGTTATCATAAGAGTTTTGGCCCCAGAAACTGCTGACCATCCTCCCATGTGAGACAGCCTAAGTGCTTGCTCGGTTGACAAAAGAAGGAGCGGCCGACTAAGCTAAAGCAAAGGCAGCGCTTCTCAAAAAGTACCGCCTATCCCTCAGATGCGTTTTGCCGCCGGTTCAGGGAAACGAGGTAACAACGTAATCAGTCGTTTCCGCATTTCGCTTACAATCTGAAGGCAGACCTGACAGAATGGTAAAAGAAGAGAACAGGCTTTCGGAACTCATGTCAAAGTATTAGAAGTGATCTGCCTGGAACAATTCTATAGCTGTCTAAGAGCAGAAACGTGTGTGTGGGTGCAAGACAGGCCGGGAAATAAAAGCTTAGAATGTGCAGCAGAGCTGGCCGAAGAATGTCATGCTAGGTGGGAAAAAGAGTGATCGCATTCTCGGGGAAACACTAAAGCAAACTTAGTTTCTGGGAACCCAGACTGGAAACCTAGCAAGCGGCACCTTGGAGCCAGACGAAAGCCACAGGGCAGAGTCGAGTAACTGCCCTAAAGTGACAGCCGACAAAGGGAAGGAAACCGAGAGAAAAATCAGTCTGTGTCCTATGCAACGAGCCCGTTCACTTTGCCAACACATGCTCCTGCATGTGTTCTCTGTTGTTCTCAGATGAAAAAAACATGCGCCTGCTAGAGCCATACCTAAAAGATGCAGGTTAATGGGAAGCATTGTCGGGTTCTGAGAGATTCCGCGGCCATCATGGACGTAATCCACCCCACATACGTCAAGGCAGCTGACTTAACGGGGGATTGTGCATGTATTAAACAGGTTCCGGTAAAGAATAGCGCATGTGTGCCGGTCGCACATGTCAGATAAGGCCCATTTGGCATTCTGGAAATAGAGGCAGTGGTATCACGGAACCTGCAAGAGCAGTTTCCGTACCTCTTTTCAAACAGGTCAGAACAGATGCTGCAGGAGGAAGGTCGTAGCTTTGGTGACCGAGCCGTCCAAGCGCTCACTTGATTGAAAGCCCGCGAAATTGCAGCTGAACTAAGCCGAAAGAAGAATGAGCTTTCTCTCGCGATGGGCCAGGCAGTAGCAAACCAAGGTAGCGTCAGGTTCTGGCGAAGTGGCTCAGGTCAGTGACAGAGAGGACTTAGAAGGCAGGGAATCAGGCACCATGTCCCCGAATGAATGAAGGGAGATAGCGTCTATTGTAGTGCAGCCGCGTGTGGAACCTTTGTTAGCTCTGGCAAAAGTCGATAGACGATAGCAGCCGAGCCGTAAAAGACATGGTAAAAATGAAGATAAATACAAAAAACATTTGTGGTGAACACCCTTCCTCCCAAGTGTGGCACAGCTTCACAAAGGCCAACCTAGAACGCACCAAGCTAGGGTGGCTGCGGGAAAAAAAAATAAGAATGCTGCGGGGGATTGAGCGGCCGAGAAGGATAGAATGAGTATGGGAGATGAATAGGAATTAATGAACATACTGTAGGCATGAAGTGCACGTCATAGCCATCGTACAAAAATTTTGAAACCGAAGCAGCAATCTACGTATTCTAATTCTATAGGAAATCATTTGGGAGTAGAAAACAGCAACTTAATAAGATGTGCATGGTTCTTAAATGAACAATATGTATACAAATGGACGGTTGAATAGTCGCAGTAATGGAGTGTTGTGCTACAATTCTTTACAGCCGTGAGACCGCAATAAATATTACTCATATTGCTCTTTGCTTTAAGCTCTGGCATTGACAACTCTATCCAAAGAACCGACTGGTAGTGACAGGTTGTTTACAGCTGTTGATGAAAACATAGGCCATCATGGTATTATTGCAAGCATATTTGCTCCTTTTTGTACTTGTTTATTACAAGCAAAACTTAAATTTGGTCCCTATTCCTAGGGACGCTGCACCTCTTACAACACCCACTGTTCAGTCGCTTTCATCTAAGGCACAAACGCGCCACTGCAGCTCGGTACCTTGGATGAGGTTTTCAAAGGGGTTACCTCTGATACCTAGCAATTGCTGTAATATTTATACCAACTACTGCAGTGAAAAAAAAAGGTAACACTGCATCACTGTAACTGCTGCATGCACCTTTAAACGTGCCTTAATTTTATTTCCTATTCTTATAGACACATGACCTCTTGTTATTGCTTTGTTCAGTAAGCAATCGTCTTTCATTGCTTCAATTTCTATCTCTCTACCACTTTCTTGTTGCTCCTGGTGTGATCATTTGATTTCATTCTTCAAATCATATTGGTTTATCACATGTGGAGGATTTAGCCTATACATAGATGCTTTTTTTTTTTTAGATGCGCATCGGGTGTGTTTTCTACATAGAAATGAATCTGTTGAGTTGTATGACTGGCGCGAAAACATACAGTTTGGCACCCCCAAAAGATCTGTGTCCTGTGGTTGGAAGGGGAATAAAGAAGAGGATAATCAGCGGAAAAGCCTGCCTAACAAAAGGTAGCACTGCATCACTGTAACTGCTGCATGCACCTTTAAATATGCCTTATATTTATTGCCTATTCTTATAGACGGTGGACCTCTTGCTATTGTTGCAGTAGGCAACCGCCTTTCATTGCTTTAATTCTTATCTCTCCACCACTTTCTTGTTGTTTCGAGTGTGATCATTTGATTTTATTGTTCAAATCATATTTTATCACGGGTGAATGATTTCACCTACACATACATGCTTTCATTTTTTTTTAGGTGCGCATCGAGAGTGTTGTCTACGTAGAAATGGATCGATTGAGTTGTATCACTGATGCGAAAACAAACAGTTCGCTACCTCCAGAAGATTTGTATCGTGTGGTTAGAAGGGGAATAAAGAAGAAGATAATCAGTGGAAAAGCCTGCTTAAAAACTTACAAAGATGGTGCAAAAGCGAAATGCTGATCAGGGTGAGGGTCTGATTACTTCTGTTATCCCACTTCACTTGCTAGGTAATGTGACTGTATATGAAGTACCTTAGTGTATTTTGTGGTATACTCGC
>JAJIZL010032133.1:0-44937 GCA_023969395.1 Amblyomma maculatum
ACTTGGATTTCTTGGTCACTGTAGCATCACTCATGTCGAAGATGATGTTGTCGTTGGGTGGGGTCGCAGCAAGCGATGCGTTGGCCATGTGCTAGAGGCATCGCGTTCCGCAGGTTCTGGATTCAATACTTGCTGCTGCCGGAATACACACAGATTTTGCAATGGGAACAAGTTTTCCCATAGCCTGGTGCCGGGCTGTTCTTGCGTGAGATGGTTCTTAAAAAGCCCCCCCCCCCCTCCCCCCCTCGAAAAAACAAACAAAAACGAACGGGAATCTAGCCGCGGGAGACTAAGAACCGCTTCATGTGGTAAAACCCATCGTAACCTTCTTATTCTTTTTAAGTCGGAGGATTTTGTGGTCCCCGATACTTTTACAAAAGATTTGCCGATGGGTTATATTTTACCCATAGGAAAACCCAAGGAAACGGTTATAAAAACTGCTGGAGTGGAAGTTGCCTATACCGGCCAATGGGCTCGGGTGAAGCTGCGGCGGCCATCTTTTCGGGGGGCAAGAAGCGGCCTGTCAAGCGCTGAGTAGCGCTGTTCGTTGCCGTTGCCACTGTGTTTCAAGTGTTTAAAAGATTTTGTAGCGAAAGCTACACTGGCTACGAACTTGCGATTTCGCTCTGGCACAGGAGGCTCCGAGGAGGCACAGAGCTGTTGCCTAGCAACCGCCGCAACTGGCGGATTCCGCACGTTCGCAGAGCCATCGCATGACGTCACACATATGTGCCGGTCTCCTCCCGAAAAACAAAACAAAACAAAACAAAACAAAAAAAACGTCTCCACCGGAAATCGAACCTCCATTCCTTGGATTCCCAGCCTAGCGCTTGATCAACTGCGCCACAACCGGGATTTTTCTTTTCGAACGTGGTATTTATTACACTTTGTTCTAAATTCGTACAGTGTGCAGTATCTTGCTGTTACACAATCTCATTACGAACAATATGAAATGCTTTTCCTTATTGGACTTCATAGCTTGTGGAAGACACGCATGTTGCATCGCAACACTGAACCTGTTGTTCCACATACAATCCATTTTAGCAAAATGATGCTGCAACGGAAGGACATTATGAAGAAAGTGACTTTCAACCTGACTAGTTTCCGCTCGGGACACAGTGTCTATCTTTGCCCGCCTTTTAGTTGTGTTTTCTGTTGTGCAACTCAGCAATGGCTGAGTACTTTGTAAATAGTGTGTGTACATAACCGCGCCACGCCCGGAATCGCGAGTAGCGCGTAATTCTTCTCTAGCATGATGATGACAGTTGTGATGATGATAGGCTAGTTAGCGGTGCATTTCGGCCGAGCGGGTACTCAGCATTGGACAAGATTTGATGGGACTTGATTAGATTGGTCTGGGTTGAAGTGTACTCGACTGGACCGATTTGGATTGAATTGGGCAGGATTGTATCGGATTGTATTTGACGGGAATGAACTGTACTTGATTGGACTGGATCGGACTACACTGTGTTGGATGGGATTAGTGCTAAAATGGCGAGAATTGGGCCTAGTTGGTTATTCATATTGGTTTCACCGCGCTAACACATTGAACGACAGAAAAGACAAACACCACGGAGCGCGAACTAACAACTGGTTTTAATGGATGAAATGGATGGTGGTGTTTTTCTTTTCTGTCGTTCAATGTGTTAGCGCGGTGAAACCAAGATGGGATTAAATTGGAATAGAGAGGAGTAGGCAGCCCAGCGCCAGGCACACATGCTTTCGCTACGTATGTCCTGCCCTAGCTGAGCTAAGCAAGGCCAATTTTTTTAGCTTCTGATGCAATGCTTTAGGCTATCAGATGAGCCATATAGATATCTCCGAATCGATTTGAACAACCTGGATTTTTAAAGGACTCAATGTCAACCCTTTGAGTAAAACTATAGCAACGCTAGTGTTACACAGATTCGTAGGTTATGTCGAGTATAATAGTACTGCATTAATTGTAGAGTCTTAATTAAGCATAGTGAATTAAGTAACTGCTATTAAACTTTGTACTCTATGTGACATCATCGAGTCATATATCATTAGATAGCTAATATGTCGAGCATGATTGCACTAGGCTAATTCTAGGTCCTAATTACTGCTTTTAGCTAATTATGAATAAAGATTAAAATTGACACTATGGCTAGAAGTTGTATATCGTTGCATAGCGTTTGCCCAGTATAATTCATCAACATCATCATCACCTTCACCAGCCTGACTATACCCACTACAAGGCGAAAGCCTCTCTCATATTCTTCCGTTTAACCCGGTCATGTTCTAGCTGCATCCACTTGAGCCCTGCAAAGTTCTCGACCTCGTCCGCTCACCTAACTTTCTGCCGCCCCCTGCTACGCTTTCCTTCCCATGGAATCCAGTTTGTTACCATAAGCGACCATCGGCTATCCTCTCTTCGCGCTACATGTCCTGCCCATGCCCACTATTTCGTCTTGATTTCCTCTAGAATGTCAGTGACTTGAGTGACTCCAACTGGCGAAACCTCTGCAACAGCCTACAAGGTACTTTAGGCACACGAAAAACCTGGAATATTCTCCGAACCCTGCACGACCCCACCACCACCAAACAGCAGACAGCCATCAACACGCACCGCCTCATTTATACTGCAGCACAAGGCACAGACATCCTTCAATACCTCACACAGCGCTACAATTCGCCCCCCCCCCTCCTACCTTCCTCCATACCCCCATCTCCTCCCCCACCTAACCTTAGGCTGGATGAGGACATAACCACCGCGGAGGTACGGGCCAACTTTGCCCACATCACTCGTAGCACCGCACCCGGGCCTGACCAAATTACATACAATCTCCTTCGAAACCTCGATGATACATCTCTCTCTCAACTCACAGTTTACTACAACCAACACTGGAGGTAGGGCACTTTATAAGCTTCTTGGAAACACGCTGCAATGAACTTCATTCCTAAGCCTGGAGAACCCCTTTCTTTAGACAACCTACGCCCCATTTCTCTCACAAGTTGTCTTGCCAAACTCTTTGAACACGTAATCCTTAGACGGCTTCAACCTGAACTCGAATCTACCGCCTTTGTTGCTCATACTCAATTCGGCTTCCGCCCACATCTCTGCACCCAAGACATTCCACTAGACCTGAAAGAGACCGCCCTAAACAATACCCTCCATAAACAGGCCACACGGGCCATACTTGCACTTGATGTACAAAAGGCATTTGACAACGTCATTCATGACTACATTCTGTATGCCCTTGCCACAACTTACTGCGGACTACGCATCTGCACTACGGTGAGGCATTCCTATCCAAACGCATGGCCGATATCACTCTCGGCTCCTTCACCTCCCCGATCATCTATTTACCCAACCGTGGTACACCGCAGGGTTCAGTCCTCTCACCCATCCTCTTTAACATCGCTCTAACTTCCTTAGCCCTGATACTCGGAACTATATCCGATCTTCAGCACGCAATATACGCAGACGACATCACACTATGACTACTGAAGGTTGCCCTGGTCAAGTTGAACATACTATGCAACTCGCTACGGATGCCATCCACACATATACACAGGCTGTAGGTCTTGCGAGTGCACCGCAGAAATATGAGCTCCTAGTCATCAAGCCTTCCCCAGATGACCCAACCATCACCGTACTCTTTGACAACGCTCCGTTTCCCAAAGTGCCAATACTCCTACTGCTGGGTCTCCACAATCAACAGGACACTAAAGCCACCTACACCATACACCTCCCGTAGCGCCAAATCAACCAGATCACAAATCTCATTCGTCGCATTTCAAGCCGCAATCATGGCCTCAAGGAGAAGGACACTTTAAGGCTCGTAGACGCCCTCATCGTTGGTTGACTAGCCTACAACCTCCCCTACCACCACATCGCCAAAACCCAACTCAATAAACTTAACGTCCTACACCGCTCAGCCGTTAAAGCTGCCCTCCATTTACCTCGTCCTACTAGTATGATTCGGTTTCTTCAATTAGGCACACATAACAATGTTGAGGATGTCATCATAGAGGCGCACCTCTCCAGCCAACAACGTCGAGTCCGCACAACACCTACGGGCACTCATCCCCTGCGTTCAATGGGCTACCATACCCCTGATCCCTTACCTCACATTCATATAGCCATTCCCCCGCATCTGCGGAGCCTCCTCGAGCTCAAACCCCTTCCTCGAAATATGGATCCCGAACGCCACAAAAGCCGTCGCGCAGCCAGTGCCTCATATTTTTCCAAGCTGTACTCTGCACGCCAGAACATCATCTATACGGATGTTTCACATAATCCGGACAATGCTCACAGCTGCACTGCCGTGTTCACGGACATTCGTCGCTCAACGTTCAATGCCGCCTCCTCCAATGCACTAGCATCGCCGAGGCCGAACGCCTGGTATGACACTCGCTATTGCACACATCAGTCAGATGCAGACTCAGCACCGGTATGCACAGACTCCCAAACTGCATACAGATATCTTCTGCGAGGAACCTTCCCACACTCATCCGCTAGAATATTATCTACTCTGCCTACCCCTCCCAATCCCATCACCATCATACGGGTACCTGGACACGAGGACATCCTCGGAAATGAGCGCGCACATGCGTTTGCACGAGAACTGAGCTTCCGGGCGCCGGTGGATAGCCTCCCCAAACCTTCATTATACACTTCCATCGAACCTCTCGACTACACTAAAATGTTTCACCATTATAGTCGTTGCCGTGTCACGTACCCACCACCACATCACACGCTCTCTCACATCGACAGAACTCCAGAACTCCAGACAGACAACTCCAGACACATTCATTCCCTTCTCCTCACTTTGCCCATATCTTTCACCCTACGAACTTCCCACCATACTGCACCACATGCAACGCCACCCCACCCACCCTCTACCGTTACTTATGGGAATGCCCACATCCCATGCGCGTTCCTTCCGTCAAGAACCCCACCCTCTCCTCATGGGAGGCTGCTCGTCTAGCCACACAACCCGCAGATCAGTTACAGCTCGTCGAGCGGGCTAAGCTAGAAGGAACAGCCAGAGGGCTCCTGGACTAAGGGGTCCTCCTAAATTATTTTATACAAATTTTTTTCTTCCTCCTCTTTCACTCTGCACGTTTCCTATCTCTTAATGTTATCCCTACCATTTTTCGTTCCATAGCCCTCTGCGTTGTCCTCAACTTAAGTAGAACCTTCTTTGTTAGCCTCCACGTTTCAGCCCAATAGGTGAGTACAGGTAAGATGCAACTGTTGTATACTCTTGAGTGATACCGGTAAGCTGCTAGTCGTAATCTTCGAGTGGTTGCCAAATGCGCTCCATCTCAATCTTATTCTTCTTGTTATTTCCCTTTCATGGTCCGGATCTGCGGTTACTACCTGTCCTAAGTAGACATATTCGCCTACTACTTCCGGTGCTTCGCTACCTAACGTAAACTGCTGTCCCTTCCCGAGTCTGTTGAACATTACCTTAGCCTTCTGAATACTGATTTTCAAGCCTAACTTTCTACATTTCCTGTCTAGGTGATCAATCATTCTTTGCAGTTCATCCCCTGGGTTACTTATCAAGGCAATGTCATCACCAAATCGCAGATTACTGAGGTATTCTCAATCTACCCTTATTCTTAACTGCTCCCATTCCAAATCTCTGAATACAATTCTTCTAAGCAAGCTGTGAATAGTATAGGGGAGAACGTGTCTCCTTGCCTAACACCTTTATTTATAAGAATTTTGTTACTTTGTTTACGCCGAACTATGGTTGCATCTTCCAGCACTTTCACGTACGGCTAGTCTACACCCTGATTTTAAAATACCGGCATGACAGCTGAGGTTTCTGCTGAGTCAAATGCTTTTTCGTAATCAATGAATGCTGTGCATAAGGGCTGGCTATATTCCGAGCATTTTTCTATCACCTGGTTGATGGTATGGATATGATCGATAGTACAGTACCCTTTCCGAAAACCTGCTTGACCTTTTGCTTGGTTGCAGTCTAAGGTTGTCCTGATGCTATTAGGTATTACCTGCGTAAATATACCTTGTACGTAACCGACAGCAAGCTGATTGGTCTGTAATTTTTTAGGTCCTTAGCGTCCCCTGTCTTATGAATTAAGATAATGTTTGCGTTCTTCCATGGTTGCGGTACCGTCGAATGACACCAGGCACTGCGTATGCAGGCTGGTCAGTTTTTCTAGCACGATATCCCAGCTGTCCTTCAACAAAACTAAAGTCACTGATCCTTCCCAGCTGCTTTCCCCCTTTCATATTTTCTAATGATTTCTTAAGTTCGTGCTTCGTCACTGGCAGAACGTCTGATTGCATTTCCCTACTGCCAATATCATTACTGTCCTGATTTATTTGCCTACTGTAGAGATCAGCATTGAACTCCTCGGCTACTTTTACTAGCTTGTCCATATTTGTTAAGGCATTGCCCGCCTTGTCCCTCAGCGTATTTATTACAGCATGCTCAATTTTCTCCACGTTATACTTCCTTATATAGGTCGCTTTGCGCTTATTAATTAGCCTTGATATATCTGCCAATTCTATCTGGTCTGCTAGATTGGAAGCTTTCATTCTTTGGCGTTTCTTAATAAAATCTTTCGTTTCCTTAGACAGCTTACCGGTATCCTCTCTAACTATCCCACCGTCTACTTCTACAGCGCACTCAGTATAGATATCTCTGAAATTATTGTTCATTTCTTCTAAGCTAATGTCATCCTCGGATAGAGCTAAATGTTAGCGAGATCCTGAACTCTCCTGTCCTCCCCCTCACCGGTAATTCGTTGATGGACTTCTTTCTTACTAATATGTTTCGTTCCCTTTTCAGATTTAAACTGATTCGAGACCTTACCATCCTGTGGTCATTGCATCGCTCTTTCCAGACTGCCTCTACGTCCTGCATAATGGCGGGGTTAGAACAAATTATGAAGTCAGTTTCATTTTTAGTCTCCCCGTTCGGACTTTTCCATGTCCATTTCAGGTTCTTCGGTTTGCTGAAGAAGGTATTCATGATTCTTACGTTATTGTACTCTGCAAACTCAACTAGTAACTCCCTCCTGCTATTCCTAGAACCAATGCCATAGTCACCTACTGCCTGGTCTCCTGCCTGCTTTTTCCCTACCTTGGCATTGAAATCACGCATTAGTACAGTATACTCCGTCTTTCATTTTCGCATTGCCAATTCTTCATCGTCGTGGAAACTTTCAACTGGCTGGTCTTCATTGCTACATGTAGGTGCGTAGGCCTGTACAATATTCAGTTTATACCCCTTCTTAAGCTTAATTACGAGGCCTGCCACCCTCTCATTAATGCTGTAGAGTTCATATATATTACCAGCTCTATACTTATTGACAAGGAAACGCACTCCTAGCTTTCGGTTCTCCGTACTCCTAGTTCTCGCTTCTCCGGCAAACCTCGATGACACAATACATGTACGTCCTTCAGTACAATGTATGCCTCATTCGGCCTCCTATAGCCTCACTGAGCCATATGACATCCCATTTCATACCATCTAGTTGCTCTAACTGCACTGCTAAACAAGATTCACTAGCTAGGGTTCTGGCATTAAACGTTGCCAGGATCAGTTTCCACTGGCGGCCTGTCCAGCGGAGCCAGAGGTTCTTAGCACCCCCCCGCTGCGTCACAGGTCTGACCACCGCCGTGGTCAGTTGCTCCGCAGCCGCTGGTGACTGAGGGCCGGGGTTTTATGGAGCTTATCATGCGAGGTTGCGGGCAATTACTGCACCAGGGTGGCCAACTACTATTCTGATGAGGGAGTGCGTTGCCGGAGGTGTTCACCAGCATCAGGTCGCTCCCCAAATCTGTTTACGCAATCCATCGACACGTGGGTGTTTTTTTTTTTTTTTTTTTTTCATCCGTCGAAGAATTTCGCAGCGCCGGGATTCGAATCATGGTCCTCTTGTATGCGAGGCGGATGTTTTACCTCTACGCCACCACTGCACTGAGCTGCACTGCACACGTCATACTTAATTGCCGCTAATTAGTTGATTATGAATAAAAATTGAAATGTATGCTATATTTTCGAGTGATAAGTTGTAATGGAGCTTATATCGAGTATGGTTGTACTAAACTAATTTCTTTGCACTGCACTAAGGGCCTAACCCTTGATGATTAGTGATTATAATTAAAATTGAATATTAAGCTACAATGTCAGGCAAGTATATTACTGAAATAGTCTCGACGAGCAGAATTTGAGATCAACCGCAAAAGCCAATGAAAACATGGCTAATGCTCGTCTAACTCCATTCAACCGAGTTAGAAAGCCAATTACTTTCCAATTTAGCATCATCAAGTAGGATGGACAGTTGGGCGAGTTGGTACAATTGCATAGTGGGTGGAACAGCGCGAAAAGACGAAACACACAAGAAGAGAAGCACGACAGACGAGCGCTGACTCGCAACTAACTTTTTATTAGGAAGAAAGCGGATTCTTATACAAAAAATATGTCACGTGATGTTACAAAGCACGAAGCGCTGTTCCACCCACTATGCATTAGCATCATCAGTCTGAAGCTTCCTCGATCGGGATCATGCCCTTGACCTGTGGATTAGAAGGGGAATGCCTTCGCCAAGGCCCACTGAAACTGGAGTTAAATCTCAAAAGTAATTTAAAGCATGAGAACAAAATTTCACGTAACAAACCTGAGTAACAACTTTGTTCAGTATCCTGAAAAAGGCAAGAGGGAAAACATATGTCACCTGATGCTTCACAGAAAGAAACGCACACTGCTGCAAATAAAAAATTTGATCATCTCACTGATACATTGACCTTTATAAAGTTTGAAAGCAGCAGGCGCTATCAAGTACTTAGAATTGGCGACCAGCTAACAAAGTAACAAATAGCAAAGGGTCAAGGAGGAACATTAATTTTGGTAGATTACACAGTTACATAACATTGTCAATATTATGATTACGAACGTCAAACCATTTATATTTTGGCAAACATAGAATTTACTGGTTGAAAGGTACTTATGAAAGAAATAGCAAGTTGATGCAAAATTCGCAAATACCAAAGTAAATAAATTGTTAAAATTCAAGAGGTGCTACTCTGCTGAAGGATAAACAAGGCATGATCTCTTTGGAATACATCATTCACCAATATTTACACGGTTTGGATAAAGCCGCAAACCGCGATGCGACATCGTCGTTACATGCATTTTTTAAAACTATAAACAGTGAAACCGTGCCGTTTGTCATCAAGGAATTCTGGAATAGAATGAACCGAACACAAACGGCCTCCGCCTTTTGCTTGCCTGCTTTGCGGCGAACAGCCCGTTCCCAAAGCGTTCGCGCCTCAGGATCCCTCGGAAACCTAGCAGAAAAGAAACACATTCAGGTCAGTTCTAAATGAGCTCTAACGAGCGCAGTGCGTAAAATGTGACTCATTGTGTCGCTTTTACACGGTTCGTACAAGTCTAAGCCATGCATGAACCAACAATGTTTGCCATGACAGTTTTACATGCCGTGTACTCCAAGAGTCCAATTCTCTGAGCGCTCAGCGGGTGCACTCTGCGGCAACTGGCCCTAGGGTGCCTCGATACCAGCGCGCGCTACATCGAGGCACCCTAACTGTCTCGCTTTTCTGCACCCCCCCCCCCCTTCTTCAATATGGCGTCTCGTAAGCTTCACTAGACGGGCGCTCCTTCCACTCCAGCAGTTATTTTATAACCTCCTTGGGAAAACCGCTGGTTACCGCGGAGGACCTGGGACCGAACCCTGAACCCCCCGAATGCGAGGAGGATGGTTTGCCATCGCTTTGGTTTAACTTTGGCTACTGTGAACGTGGAAAGACGAGATAGTTGGTCTTGGTACGACGAATGCATATTTTCAGAGCAAAAAAAAAAAAACAAACAAAAAAACAAACCACAGGACGAAGAGAGGAGACAGATGTAGGACGAACGCTTAACTTCAACTGATGGTTTATGGCAAGAACACCAAATATATTGCCGCGAACTGTTTAAATCTTTATTTGTTCCTGTTCGACAGCCGCTGGCATGCGGCCTTATCACTGTGATTCTGGCACGCGTATCTGTTCTGTATCCCGTGTTTGTTCTTGCTCGTTGTCGCGATGGGACGCGCTATCATTTTCTTTGTCGCGAACGATGCGCCGAGATCTGTCTCGAAGATTCCGATCACTTGCGTACGTTTCTACAATGTTCCAGGTTGTGCTAGTAGCAGTTTGCGACGTTATCTAAATTGTTCTGAGCAGCCTTTAGATTTAGCATTGACGAGTGTGACGGGCATTCTTTGTTCGACGATCGACGTGCACGTTTGTTGCTATTGCCGCCGCCGAGTTGTTTATTCTTTTACGGGCGCAAGTCAGCCCAATAAAGAGTTAATTTCAATATCATCAAGCCTGTGTCTTCTTTTGGTGTCAACGGCCTTGTCACCAATACGTGACATCTGGTGGAGGTGCTGCCTTTTATCCTTCAAGCGAAGAGCCCAGCCTTGTTCCTGTTACCCTGGAGGAACAGCCAACAGGCCACCGAACCAGTCGCCGGCTTCAAGGGCTCCAACCTGAACACGGTCTGCTGCCGGACCCCATTCAATCTCGGAAAGCATCGACGCTGACAATGGCCCAGCCTACAGCACCGGTTGAAGGTTGAGGGTCGCCGGAGAAGGGGTAGGCAGCGAACGCGATGGTTAGATGGCATCCTCGAGGCACTGCAGATGAAGTTATGTGATGTCAGGAAGACAGTGAGAGACCGGAAAGCGTGGCGTGACATGGTCAATAGGGTCACGAAGAGTCGGACACGACTGAACGACTGAACTGAGCAGCACCGGTTGTTTTCGTCCAACCCAGTGAGCCCCCTGCATCCATGGACGACCGGAAGAAGATGCGGAAGACTGGATGGACCTTTTCGACCATGTGGCAGAATTCAACGGCTGGAACGACGCCGCGAAACTCAGGCAAGTCTACTTTGTTCTTCAAGGACATGCCCGAGTTTGGTTCGAAAATCATGAGGCAGCTATGAAGGATTGGGCGATTTTCAAGAAAGCGTTCTTGACTGCCTTTTCAAGCGTCGTCCTAAAGGAAAAGCCCAGGCGTCCTTCAGTCAAGACTTCAACTCCATATCAAGCCCGTCCTGGCGTACGTTGAGGAGATGAAGCGCCTCTTTCGCCGCGCCGACCCTAACGTGACCGAAGGTGAGAGTCAAAATTTTAATGCGAGGCGTTAAAGAATCGCTTTTTGCAGGTCTTCTCCGAAATCCGCCAAAAACCGTGGCGGAATTTCAAATGGAAGCGTCTACCATCGAGAAGACGTTGGACACCCGGATGCGCCACTACGAGCGACCACTTTAGCCGGACTACTCAAGCCACTACCCCAGCGCATCTGCAAGCGGAGAGAACCTCCGGGGAGATCGTGCGAGAGGAGCTCCGCCGATTGCGGCCACCATCGCAACAATCCCAGGGGGCGACGCTCGCGTACGTCGTCCGTGAAGAGGTCCAGCAGGCGCTGGGCGTTCCTCAATTGACGGCTGCGACTGTTCCAGCACAGGAGGCAACAGCGATGATACGCTGCTGTATTACGTCGCCCTGCGCCCCGACGTGATGACTTTCTAAGCCCTCGCCGCTACCGTCCTGTTCCTGAAAGCCGCCCCTTGGCCCCCGCCCGCCAAGCCTGCCAGCGACCCCCACGACAATACATGGGTCTGATAGCACCATCGCCAAGCGCATGCCCCATACATTCGCGTCCGCTGCAATAACGCCAGAATTACCTGGGTGAATGTGCCTATTGCTCAGATATGACAATTCTTTCGAAGATAATAATACAGAGGCAGTGCTAATACAGTATTCACCCTCCTTATGTATTTGAAGGGCCTGAAAAACTTCTTTATTATTCTGCTGCTTGAAGCAGCGCAGCACACGAGTGTTGCTCAACGCTGCAGTGCACGAAGGTCTGGTAGGGCTACGGCACCGGTAGCAATGTTCCGCCAGGTGGCCACTGTTTACAATTGAATAGACTGCTCTGCGGTGCTTTCGCAACGGTCATTGATGTACGTATACCTTTTTTCGTATAAAACAGCGCGAAGACACGGGACGAAACGGAAGAAAAAGACACACACGGCGCTGAACTTACAACTGCGTTTATTGAAAAAAACAAACAAACAAACAAACAAACAAACAAACAAACAAACAAACAAACATCAAGCATGCGCGAATGCGTCTTCTCAAACATGCTGTTATCACATAATTAAAATGAGTCATATCCGCACGTGCAATGATCGTCGTTCCCTCCTGTTTAACATGGAACGGAATCTTCTTGAAACGGAATCTCTGAAGTAGCGCAAATTTCGCTACCTCGTAATTCACTCAGTCCTCAGAAGAGAGTCGTCCGAAAACTCTGAGAGCTTCTCCGTCAAGGCACAGGCTCAAAGCTGTGACACATTTCTCTTTCGGCCAGCCCTGGTGTTCAAAAGGCTTACGCGTCCAAATCGTCCCTTGCCTCATTAAATTGTGGAATGAATCCATGAGGACTAATTGGGAAAGCCGGAGCCGGTACGGCACCGTGCTCAGCACCTCCAACACTAGAAACGTTTTCCCCCAATTCCGCAAGTCGCACTCGTAGCTGAAAATTCTGCCTTTCTTGCTCCAAGCGCTGCTTCTTTCTTTCATGTTCTGCAGCTTTCGCTTCAAGTTCTGCAGCTCTCTCGTCCCTTGCCTTTTACAATTCTCAACCCACTCGCGCAACTCGACTCCCTGCAAACCTAAATGTTCCCCTACCGCGAGCAACTCTGGTGCACTCATTTTTCTCCGATCTCTAGTCGCGGGGAAAATGCTGCTTGGCCGATCTGGTCCTGCCGTGGGCGCCACAAATTGTGAGGTTCTTTTCTTTAAATCTACTAGCCACCTTGTTCTGTGGCTTATTCAAGAACACCAATAGAAATACATGACCAGACCGACCAATTTAGCGACGAATGATTTTATCTGCGCACATGGACGGGACGAGAGTATAACAAAGACTAAACACAAAATTGACAACAGTCACCAGTTCGTTGGGTAGGTAGGACAGTCAAGTCGGGGTAGATGGCCCAGTTGGTCACAATCCGGGTAGTCACAAAGGCCTCTGTAAGCACAGTGGAAGGCTATGCCGCCGGACGGGGCCCAAGTAGAGCACGACGCCTCGGGTTGCCGTTCCACGGGCGATGAGTCGGGTCTCCCCGACGTGTCTGGGTCCAGCACGGCGCCAAACGCTCGCGCCAGTGAAGAGCTGCCGTTACAGCAACGGCGGTGAGCTGAAGCTGTAGTACTCCCTGGTCTGATCACCTGGGACAGCAGGAAGACCAGGATAGGATGCGGCAGGCAGGCCTCAGGTCTGGGTCCCCGGGTCAGGCCTGGCAGAACACACACGTCTGGGTCCAGAACGGCGCCGAACGCTCGTGCCAGTGAAGAGCTGCCGTTGCAGCAACGGCGATGAGCTGAAGCTGTAGTACTCCCTGGTCCGATCACCTGGGACAGCAGGAAGACCAGGATAGGATGCGGCAGGCAGGCCTCAGGTCTGGATCCCCTGGTCAGGCCTGGCAGAACACACACGTCTGGGTCCAGCACGGCGCCGAACGCTCGTGCCAGTGAAGAGCTGCTGTTACAGCAACGGCGATGATCTGAAGCTGTATTACTCCCTGGTCCGATCACCTGGGACAGCAGGAAGACCAGGATAGGATGCGGCAGGCAGGCCTCAGGTCTGGATCCCCGGGTCAGGCCTGGCAGAACACGCACCACTCCGAGCTCCGTCGACCACCGACCAGCTCCGCTGCTCGCCTGTTCTCTTCTTGTGGTTGTTGTTGTTTTCCAAATAACTTATGGCACATACCCACAGAGGGGGATCGGCCAAGAATTGGGTAGCAAAGAAATTTTTTGAAGTATACTTGCATAACAAAAAATCGATTTCAGGGCTAGAGGAAAGGAAACAAAACGAAAGGAAACATAAGTGAAATATAAAATGAAAAGTGGTAACACACACGGGAGATTGACACTGCAATTGTAGAACAAGTGATGTGTCACGCGCTCGGTAATCACCGGAGGTCATCACCGAGACATGACAAAAGAGAATCAATCGAGGGGGGTGGTCGTTCGATGCCCGGCGTAGCCGGTAAGTAAACGTGGAGAATGAGACGAAGACGCGTTGACTTGAAACAACAATACGAAGACGTTTATAAGCTCAGAACAAGGAATACACAAACACTTAGAGGGCAGCAAATAACATTTTAAAAGGCAACGACACGAGTGAAGAATCAATCGAATTAAATAATGCGAATTACGTATACAGGGTCATGCTTTTCCGGGATGGAAGTAACAATTCAAGCAACAGTAAGGGAAGGAAAGTTCAGAGCAGTTTCGAACATACAATTGACCGGGGAGCGCGGCGGCAGTCCATCACTGAGACGACGCAGACGGGCGGCACTCGAAGGCGACGGTCCTTCTGGTGCAGCGTGCGGTTTGAGGATGCTGTGCCGGCGGCGGCGCTGGGGTATCCCCCCGGGAGCACGCAGCAGCTCGGGTTTCGTACTTCCTGAGTGAACTGGGCGGACTGACTTTGGGACCTCGGCGGCTCCTTTTTAAACCCTTGTCGACAATGCCTTGTGCGCAGGATCGGGGTCCGAACAAAACACACACATAGAGCGCACAAAGTAGTTCACTCACAGAGGAAGGCGCACGTAGACACACCACACTTCAGCACTGCATGGCCGCCATCTTGGGTTTGAAAAACATAACGCACAACAAAAACAACAGTCACGTACGCCCCTAACTTCGGTTCTTCTGGGGGTCACATTGCCAGGGAAAGAAGAATATACGGATATACAAAGGAAGCTCTATAGTTTGGACGTAGTAGGGGTGACTTTGAGTGGGGAACGTACGACACAGGCAGCATGTACTCTTCTGCTCGAGCATGGAGAGAGGTGTAGCTAACACAGGGAAAGCTACACTGTTGCGAGGCAGCGTGTACGTATGCGTTCTTGCGCGCCCGACCGATGGTCACATAATCAGGTCCCGTGAACATATGGGGTTTACAAAACAACAATTCAGCGTGTGTATAAATGTAACATGGGCAAATTAATGGATACCGCCTATTCTGTGACATGGCCCCCCACTTTCGGAATATTATCGCATAATATTGTAGACACACAGAAGGCGGCACACGGGCCTATACTATACACAAGTAAGCTTGCGGGACAATCATAACTGTTATATTAAACTAGCACATAAGTCATCCTACACGTATGATACAGCATTTGAATGTCAATACAGTGAACATCCTGCGAAAGAATCTATAGCCTGCTAAGATAATCGGCTCCCACGTTTTCCTTGCCCTTTATATGTTTGATTCTGAACTGATACTCTTGGAGCAGCAAGCTCCAGCGCAGGACCCTGCTGTTCAGTTGCTTGGCCCGTTGCATGTAGCTCAGCGGTTGGTGGTCCGTTCGAACAAGGAAGGGCACCCCGTACAGGTAGGTGGAAAACTTCTGAATCCCCCAAACCAATGCCAAGCACTCGCTCTCGATTGTGCTGTATGCTGCTTCTCTGGGGAGCAACTTTCTACTAGCGTAAGCTACTGTGTGAAGCGTCCCGCCATGCTCTTGCATTAGCACCGCGCCGAGGCTGGTGTCAGAGGCGTCCGTGCGCAGCGCGAACAGCTTAGAAAAGACTGGGAGTCGTAGTACGGGAGGTGTCGAAACTCGCCGCTTGAGTTCTTCGAAGGCTTCCTGGTGGACCGGGGTCCACTTTACGACGTTAATCTCATCCTTCCTCGTGAGCTGGGTGGTGGGTTCGCTTATTCGAGCATAGTCTGGAATGAAGTGGCGGTAATATCCACTCAAACCGAGGAATGCTCGTACCTGACGCTTTGTTCGAGGGGTTGGTGCCGCCTGAATCTTTTCCAGCGTTTTTACAAGTCACGCGAGTTCACCCCTACCGATGCGATGCCCGTGGAACTCGATGTTCTCCATCCCGAACTCGCATTTGCTGGGTCGCACTGTCAGACCGGCTACTTGGATCCTTGCAAACAGGTGTTGTAGCGAAGAGAGATGCTCTTCCCATGTAGTACTGGCAACCAGGACATCGTCATAATATAGTGCTGCACTCCCAGAATTCCTTCCACAACTCTCTGCATCAACTTGGAAAATACTGCGGGGGCTGCTTTTATGCCAAACGGCATAAAACAAAATTGGAAGAGCCCCACAGTTGTTGAAAACGCAGTCTTGGGCTTCGACTCTTCGGTCAGCGGAATTTGCCAATATCATTTGACGAAGTCCCCCTTGGAGAAGTATTTCTTCTCTCCGGTTGTAGCGAAGACCGCGTCAGCTCTGGGCATTGTTTCCGAATCGGCGACTAGACGTCGTTCAGGCGCCGGAAATCGATGCAAAGCCGGTTCATGCCGTCGGACTTCTTCACCAAAATGACTGGAGAATTGTAAGGGGACTGCGACTTCTCGATTATTCCGAGTTTCTTCATCTGCTGCACCTCTCTTTCGACACCTTGTCTCGTTGCGAAAGGAAGGGGATATTGCCTTACGTGCATCGGAGTGCTGGTGGTGAGCTCTAACTGACATTCAGCCCAGTCCGTTTTTCCTGGAACGTCGGAGAAAATGCGAGTGTGTTCTGAAATTACACCTCGAAGCTGCTGTCGTTCATCCACCGCCAAGCTACCAGAAAGCTTCGCGTCTTGTTCGCCCTCTGTATTCTAACAAACCGGAATAGGAATAGCCCCATCGCTGTCCGATTCAGTGATGCCGCAGACCGCGTGGCATACCTTTTTTCTTGGCTGGCTTTCTCGCTCCTCGTATCTTTTAAGCAGGTTGGCGTGAAAAATTTTTCTCCCTCCTGCTGTCTCGATTACGTAGTCTGCTTCACCTTTCTTTTCCTTGATCTCGAAGGGCCCCTTCCACTGAAGTAGTCGCTTGCTGTTGTCGGTAGGCAGCAAAATCAGGACCTTGTCTCCAGGATCGAACATCCTTTCTTTGGTTTTTCGGTTGTACATTTTCGCGTAGCGTGCTCCGGCCTTTGCGAGCTCCTCGTGCGCTAGCTTACACGTCTCTTCTAGACGATTCCGGGGGTCGAAAACATGTTAATACGTTGTCTTCGCCTCCTCGTCGAGGTGGCGGTTAGTCCACAACTCCTTCAAAATCGCCAGGGGTCCTCCCACTTGTCGTCCATACAGCAACTCAAAGGGTGAAAAACCGAGACTTGCTTGCGGCACTTCCCTGTGTGCGAAGAGCAACGGCGCTAGGTAGCGGTCCCAATCTCTAGGCTTTTCGGCGCACAATCTCTTCAACATTAATTTCAGGGTGCTGTTAAATTTCTCGACCATCCCGTTCGCCATCGGGTGGTACGGCGTCGTGTGAAGCTGGCGTATACAGAGAAGCCTTCATCAAGTCGGAAGTGATATTGGTGCTCCGGTCGCTTAGAACTTCGTTAGGGACTCCAAATCGAGAGAACATCTCTACCAGCGCCTCAGCGACTTTCTCAGTTTCCACGCTCGGCAGCGCTACGGCTTCAGGGTATCGGGTTGCATAATCCATTAGGGTCAGAATATACCGATTTCCGTGCTTGGAAGGGGGCTGAACTGGACCCACGATGTCTATGGCCACTCTTTTTAAAGGGGTCTCAATTAGTGGCGTCTTTCCTAGCGGTACCCGGGGTACCCTGCCCTTCGGAATTAATCGCTGGCAGATGTCACATGAAGCAACAAATCTTTTCACGTCAGCGGTGATGCCCGGCCAGAAAAATTCATCCAATATCCGGTCCTTGGTCTTTTGCGCGCCCAAATTCCCGGCCATTATTCCGTCGTGTGCGGTTTTCAATACCGCCTCGCGGTGGCGTTTTGGGACAACCAGCTGACGCAGTACCTGCCCAGTTTTCTCTGTGTAGCTTCTGTATAATAGCCCATCTTCCTACCTGAATTCTATCTTGCGCTCGGCGTTCCGGCACGTCAGCTTCTTGCCAATTTGGGAAAAACAAGGCTCGAGCGACTTGTCCTCTGCTTGTTGATCCGCGCAACTCTTTCCTTTCGGCTCCTCCGCGACATCGGGCGTTTTGAGCGCTTGGAACTCTCTTGGTTGCTTCCTGGTTTTGCGCGAGTTACAACTGCTGCTACAGCTTCCTCGTCAACGGGCTCGCTACAAACTGGTTCTTCAATCACCTTCTTCGGGTCATCAGGTGGCCTTGCTCCTTCCATATTTCCCAGAATTAAGTCGTAAAGGGGCTCCTCCATGCAGAGAGCGGTGATGATCCTCGAAAAATACGGGGTGTCAACCTCAACCCGCGCCTCGGGCAGCATTTTCGCTGTTCCGTCGACTAAGTCAACAGGCCTGCTCTTTCCAGTCAGCTGATCGTAGTGGACGAGCTCTTTCCTCATGATGGCTGTATTGCATCCGGTATCCCGTAATACGGAAATTTCTTTACCTTCATACGTGCCCGCCACCACCGGCAGTCCTTCGACCAGAAACTGGTCGCATCATCATAACTGCATTCACGACAGGGATTCTCTGCCCGTTTTTGAGCTCCACATAGCCATCGCGAATGCTTTCCCAATTTACTTCCTGGGCGGGCGAGTAAACACATTACGCCTGTGTCCTATCGTTTGAACCTGCACGGTACGCGTCTGCCTTATGACCCTTTCGCCCGCACTTGAAGCAGGTGGGGCTGTAGTTGTTAGTGGCGTGAGTCCGCAATGTGGAGCATGATGGCCAGTGTGGTTGCAAAGATAACATCGGGAAGCTGTCCTTTGGCTTTCTCTTTTATCGTCTGCTTCGGGCCTCCCGGTATCGCCTCGGCTGTCTTTCTTTGATTTAGAAAAATTTAGACTTCCCTGAGCCTCTAAAAACTGGTCAGCTAAATCCAGCATCTCTTCCAGCGTATTCGCCTTTCATTCCTTCAGGTACAGCGCCATGTGGGAATGACATCCATGCAGAAACTTTTCCCTAATCAGGAGCTCTTGCAGGTCTTTGAATTCTGTTTTCGTACCTGACAGCTCGATCCAGCGATCAAAATAGTGGCTGAGACGCGCTGAGAACTGAGCTGCGGTTTCTCCATCTGCCGGTTATCCGGAATTGAATTTGTCTCTGAAGCCGTCCGCCGTGAAACGAAATCTTTTCAAAAGGGCCGTTTTAACTGTGGTGTAATGTGCTGCATCCCTTGGTGGCAAACGCCCGTAAACGCTGAGGGCTTTCCCACACAAACAAGTAGCCAGAACCGTAGACCACTGGCTCTCTGGCTACTTCTGGCTTTTCGCAAGGCTTTCAAAACGTCTTATGTATGCATCTAAATCATCCTTTTTCTAATCAAATGCGATAAGGAGTTTACTTGCGTTTAGCTTTAGTTCACCCCTTTCTCGGGTTACTTCCTTTTCTCTGGTCTCCTTCTCCAGTTGCTGGCACTGTATTCTCAAGCGCATCATCACAATCTGACGTTCGTCAGCTTCCTTCGCGGCCTCCGCTGCCTGTCTAGCAAACGCTCGCTTTTCACGCTGCTTATCCTCTACCAATTTCCTAAGCTCAGTGCCACTCAAGCCAAGCTGGCTACCCATCGCGATCAACTTTTAAAAATCCATGCTTCTATCTACGGAAACATTTTCAACAATTCAAATAGAAGCTCGACACAAAAGATCCTGTTCATGCACAACACTCTTCCAGTCTACGGAGACACACTTCAAGAATCAAAACGTCTCATTCTCCGTTTGCCACGTTCCCTTTGCATCGAACGTCCTGTCGCGGATGCCAGTTTAATTGTCACGCGCTCGGTAATCACCGGAGGTCATCACCGAGACATGACAAAAGAGGGGGGTGGTCGTTAGATGCCCGGCGTAGCTGGTAAGCAAACGTGGAGAATGAGACGAAGACGCGTTGACTTGAAACAACAATAAGAAGACGTTTATAAGCTCAGAACAAGGAATACACAAACATTTAGAGGGCAGCGATTAACATTATAAAAGGCAACGACACGAGTGAAGAAACAATCGGAATAAATACTACGAATTACGTATACAGGGTCATGCTTTTCCGGGATGGAAGTAACAATTCAAGCAACAGTAAGGGAAGGAAAGTTCAGAGCAGTTTCGAACATACAATTGACCGGGGAGCGCGGCGGCAGTCCATCACTGAGACGACGCAGACGGGCGGCACTCGAAGGCGACGGTCCTTCCGGTGCAGCGTGCGGTCTGAGGATGCTGTGCCGGCGGCGGCGCTGGGGTATCCCCCGGGAGCACGCAGTAGCTCGGGTTTCGTTCTTCGGGAGCGAACTGGGCGAACTGACTTTGGGGCCTCGGCGGCTCCTTTTTAAACCCTTGTCGACGATGCCTTGTGCGCAGGGTCGGGGTCCGAACAAAACACACACATAGAGCGCACAAAGTAGTTCACTCACAGAGGAAGGCGCACGTAGACACACCACACTTCAGCACTGCACGGCCGCCATCTTGGGTTTGAAAATTATAACGCACAACAAAAACAACAGTCACGTACGCCCCTAACTTCGGTTCTTCTGGGGGTCGCATTGCCAGGGAAAAACGAATATACGGATATACAAAGGAAGTAGTAGGGGTGACTTTGAGTGGGGAACGTTCGACACAGGCAGCACGTACTCTTCTGCTCGAGCATGGAGAGAGTTGGAGCTAACACGGGGAAAGCTATACCGTTCCGAGGCAACGTGCACGTACGCGTTCTTGCGCGCCCGACCGATTGTCACATAATCAGGTCCCGTGAACATATGGGGTTTACAGAACAACAATTCCGTGTGTGTATAAATGCAATATGGACAAAATAATGGATGCCGCCTATTCTGTGACATGATGTTTAAATATTTAGTAAGGCAAACAATATGATTCCAGTAAAAACTTTTGCACGGCGGTAAAAACAGACCTGTGACTGTGCCCAAGGATGGTGGCGCCAAATGATAACAATGTCGGGCTGCTTAAACTGAGGCCAAGCTGTTGCAGTGGCCTTTCCATCAACTGTCTTCTCAACGTAGTGAAGCGGCGGCAAAGCAATAAAAAGTGATCTAATGATTCCTGTTCACCGCAAAATGCGCAGACTGGAGACAGTGCCGAACCAGATTGGTAAAGATAGAGATTTAAAGGTGGGATACGGCATTGGAGTCTTGTTAGAGAAATCTCAAATTGCCGTGAATGACATAATTTTCTATTCCAAGAATAATTTAGATGCAGGTAGTCATCAGATGTTAAAAGATGTCCATTTTTCATATTTAATAGAACGTTTCTCCGAAACCTCGCCGCGGTGATGTACGCTGTCGCCGGAAGGATAGATAATACGGGGCCATTGAGGGACTCTTTTGCCAAACTATCAGCATATTCATTTAAAGTCACATTGTTGTGGCCTGGTACCCATACCATATGTACAATCTTCAAATGTCTAGGGATCAGGGAGAGAAAGGTTTTTACTAAAGGGGACCCAAGCATCGCAGGGTGGTGCTGCGATGGATGGATGGATGGAGTATAGGAGCGTCCCCTTTGAAACGAGGGGGTAGCAGTAGCTATCATGCTCATTTTTCTCCATATATCTTAATTATTGATTTAGAATGGTTAACTAAACCATCATTCTATTTATTAAAATTTGCTCCTACATTACTAACATTATGTAACTTCTCTGCTTTTAAGCCACCAATCTTCCAGCCGTTTTTTGCTAGTTTCCACCGCCGGTTTATTCACCCGGCCACTGTTATCTCTAAACCCCAGAGCTTCAGGAACAGTGATTGCGCCTGCATCAACTTCCGGATGGATACCATTGCATTCGAGTATAATATGGTCAATTGTTTCACTGGAGTTTCCACATACAGCACATGCGTCATCTCCATTGTTAAACCTCCTGTTGTCATTAAAATATATATCTCTCTCTCCATTGTTAAACTTCTTTTTGTAGCTGCGTGTTCTAAGGCACCCTGATCTAGCTTCAAAAAGTAGGGCACTGCCTCTTGAGTTATCAAAGAAATCTTCCTTCCTGATCTGCATTTTCCACTTTCGGTATAATTCCACTCTGTTTTTTTTTTCATCGAATTTATCCAATTTTTACCTTCTGTGTTTTTCACCTGTTGCTTAATGCTCTTTATTTTTCCGTCCTTGTTACTAGCATACTTAGTAGTTAGTTTCCTAGTTCTTTTCCTCCATTGTGAGTCAACGCTTTTTAGGTAAGGGTATTTAAATACCTTAGCTGCCCATCTGTTACTGTCCAGTTTCCTCAGGCGTTCCTCATATAATATTTTACTCTGAGCATCCCGTACTTCGAAAGATGCCCAGCCCTTATCTCCCTGTACCGCCTCATTTGTAGTTTTGCCGTGGGCACCTAGTGCGAATCGTCCAACGGATCTCTGATTTATTTCTAATGTCGACTGTACCTCTGATTTTAGGCACAAAACCGCATTTCCGAAAGTAAGTCCGGGCACTATAATTCCTTTCCAAATACCCCTCAATACCTCATACCTATTGTATCCCCACAATGCCTTATGCTTCATTATCCCGGCATTTCTTCGCCCTTTGGCCATAAGTGATTGCTCATGCTTTCCAATGTATGCCAATCCTTCGTTTACCCATACCCCCAAATATTTATATTCTGCTACTCTAGGTATTTCAAGGCCTTGAATTTTAAGACCCTGATCAGTTGAGCCGTTGAAAATCATCAGACCCGACTTAACTGCGCTGAAACTGAAGCCTAGAGCGTCCCCTTCGTCTCCGCAATACTTGACTAGAGTTTGCAATTCTTCCAGACTCTCAGCTAGCAGCACAATATCGTCTGCATACATCAAACCGGGGAGGCGCTGCTCTACCGCCTTTCCACCTAATCTGTATAACAGGTTAAAACCTAGGTTACTGTCTTGTATCCTCCGTTCCAGGTTTATCATATAAAGCATGAACAGCACCGGTGATAGAGGACAGCCTTGTCCTAATCCTTTGCATACTTTGACATCCTCCGCACTTCTTATCCCTTCCCACGTAATTTCTACTTTGTTATCCCGGTATATTTCCTGTAGGAACTCTATTATCTCATAACCGATACCTTCTTCTTTTAATATGTTGCACAGGAGTTCCCTGCTTACGTTGTCGTACGCCCCGTTTATGTCCAGGAAGGCCAAATACAAAGGTCTATTTTCCACTCTAGATCTAATTTCGATGCATTGGGTAAGCCCGAACAGGCAATCATCTAAGCGCCTACCATTTCTAAAGCCGTTCTGAAGTTCTCCGAGTATCTTGTTACTTTGAACCCATGCTTGCACCTTTAATTTCACCGCCTGCATGGCTAACCTGTACATTACAGATGTTATGGTAATCGGCCTGTAGGATTTTATGTGCATCATTTCTTATAAATCAAATTCATAATATATGCGGGCGCCAGTGAACAGCGCCCTCTCCGGCCAACTCCATGTAATCTGTCGGGCAGGGTGAATAGCTCGCCTGTAGACTTTCGTGTCTTTGCAGCTTCTGCACGCGGGAGCAACTCGCTTTGCGCACGCTCGCGTTCTTTGTCGCTCGCGTTGTTGAAAGCTGCTTACGCGCGCGCGGTCTGATCGCAGTCTACTCGCTTTGTGCGCGCTTGCATTTATGTGCTGAAAGAAAGCTGTCCTGCGCGCGCGCTTCTGCTTCTACTTGTCAAACTCGCGCTTGGACGAAGTGGTGTTTGAAGCTAGTGTGCAGCTATTTACACGCTTCGATGGGGTTTTGAGAAAATAGCCGGCAGCGGTGGCTATTTTCGCAGCACAAATGTCAAAAAGGGAGAGCTGTTAGTCAGCCATGTGCATTATGTTGAGCAGATTATAGAAGATAAGCTGTTATCGTGAAGGCTATGTGTGTGTCGTAGGTCAGCGACCACATCGCGTACGACGTGGGATTTGAGGCAAGTATTTAATTTTTATTATACCCATTTCATTAAGGCCCAGATTGTAAGGCGCATGCAACCATTCGATGCGCTGTTAGCTTTAATTTCTGAAGAGCTTGCAGATGTAATCTAGTTGTTGCCTATGAACTTAATAAAAGATACGTGGGTTCGTTCGCATCTTAGGCGCGCTTTTCGGTATATGGTGATATGTTAATTTTGATGCCGATTGTCATGCAATTGCATACTCAGAACATTTTATACGTAGCTTCCACCTGAATAGAATGTGCATTCATATGTATACGAAGAAACATCAACCCTTCTGCTGCAAATGAAATATTTTCGTGCTTTAATTTTCATGAATCGCATTCAGCTCCTAATAACTGGTCCCGCAATTGATCGAGCAATTTCAATTCCACAGAGTAAATGAGACAGATTGGTTTTATGCGCACAAAAAGACGACACAAAAAGACAAGGGAGACAGGACGGAGCGTGCACAGAAGAAATTGTTGCCTTTTGATTCCAAGCAATCAAAAACTGTTAAACGTGCTATCGCTTTGATGTGCCTTGAGTCATCCCTAAGGAAGTCCTGTTGTCACATGGCGCAGGAAAGCTTTCACGATCAGATCGCGAAGCTGAAACAGGCAGGCTTTCCCCAGATAATAGTGAGTTCAGTGGCTGAAGCTCTTCTCAAGAAGATTAAACAAGAAAGGAATAAGAACCAGACAACGATTGCAGTTGCACAAAAGAAAGTGAAACCGGTAGTCATTCTATATCAGCATAAAGTGGCTCATAACCTCAAACGCTTGGCTAACAAGTTTAAGGTACCCGTGATTTTTTCGGCCCCAAGGAAACTCTCTTCATTGTGTCGTCTGGTTTTGCAAGATGGTAGCCGTAACTCAGACTGCAAAATCAAACATGTTAATACGTTTGTGAAGTGTGAAAAAGGGGTAGTGTACAGGATTCCGTTGAAGTGTAGGAAGGTGTACATTGGGCAGTCGGGCCGATGTGTTAATGATCGGTTAAGGGAGCACAAGGTGTCTTTGAGGAACGGTACCGGTTCGCACCTGCCGGCGCACATCAGTGAGTGTGGGAAAGATAATGACCAAAAACAGAAAGCAAAAAAACTGTGTGATGCAACGCTACAAGGCACCGGCATCTTCGGCGCTCCGTCCTCTCTCCCTTGTCTTTTTGTGTCGCCTTTTTGTGCGCATAAAACCAATCTGAGTATGAACCAACTAGCCCCACAACGCATATTAAATGAGACTGTTCTGGACAATATCTAGAAAAACAAATTTTCGCTGCGTGGTTATTACCTGATTGTTCCTATAGCTTTTATATTGGTATATAACTGTTTTATTCAATCATTCGCCCCGCCGCGGTGGCTCACGCGTTAGGGAATGCTGGCCATGGTGACGCGGGTTTGATCCCGGCCGCCGCTCGCTGGAGGCGAACTGCAAGGAGGTCTTTAGAAATATACGTTCCCGTTAAATAACCACGGGAGGGGGGGGGGGGGGGTAAAATTTTTACATGTCTCCAACACAGCGCCCCTCGTAGCCTTGTCGCGCTGAGGTGTACGTTAAACACTACAAAACTAAACGAACATGTTCACTCAATTGTATCCTTGCTTACAGGTCATTTTATATATCCTGCCTTGGAGCTTCAGTGTCTGTTTTCTAAAGAAGAAACAATCTGCGCCTGAGCATGAGTTGCGAGGCAGCATATCCTTGTTCTCTTGTTAGTTTTGCTCCTTATGTCGTGGGTTCGAAATGAACCAAACGGCCCGTCTCTGTTATGTGACATGTTTCTTTGCAGCTAGCACGGACATGCCCTGAAAAGCGCCCTCTTGCGATTTCCCATGCTAAGTGTACCTGCAAGGCAGGAATTCAGGGGCGCTGCAAGCATGTTGCTGCTGTGTGCTGTTTCATAAACTCCCACGAAGATGAGTCCTGCACAAGCCAGGCACAACAATGGGGCAAACCCAGCGGCAAAAATTCGAAGCCCTCTTTAGAGAGCATCTGGGCCTTAATGAAATGGGTATAATAAAAATGAAATACTTGCCTCAAATCCCACGTCGTACACGATGTGGTCGCTGACCTGCGACACACACAGCCTTTACGATAACAGCGTCGTCTTCTACAATCTGCTCAACAGAATGCGCATGGCTGACTAACAGCTCTCCCTTTTTGAGGTTTGCGCTGCGAAAATAGCCACCGCTGCCGGCTATTTTCTCAAAACCCCATCGAAGCGTGTACATTGCTGCACACTCGCTTCAAATACCACTTCGTTGAAGCGCGAGTTTGAAAAGTAGAAGCAGAAGCGCGCGCGCGCAAAACAGCTTTCTTTCAGCACGGAAATCCAAGGGCACGCAAAGCGAGTAGACTGCGGTCAGGGCGCGCGCGCGCGCAAGCAGCTTTCAACAACGCGAGCGAGAAAGAAGCGTGCTGCTTCCGCGTGCAGAAGCCGCAAAGGCACGAAAGTCTACAGGCGAGCTGTTGCGACAGCCAGCAAGACAACAATACACTTCCCTACATTTCCAGCGTCGAGGAACCGCTCCAGCCATGTTTTAAAGTTTCAATTCAGTTCAATTCAACTTATTTTCAACTCGAGGTTGAAGGCCCTCAGGCGAAAAAAGCTGTTCTAGAACAGCTTGAAGAGTGCCTGAGGGCCCATACATGGCAGCAGTTGTCCCACAGTAAATTACAGTGTAGACTCACATCAATTTAACATCAGTTCAAACAAAATCTAACAAAAATTCAGAAGTACAGTAATTAACACAACAGTAGTTATTCACGGAAATTATAAGAAATTTGCGTTATGCCTCAATTCACAACGAAAGTTATAAAACACTACAGAATTCTAACATGTCAGTACAACTCTAATCACAAAGTGAGCTTGGTTATTGAAACATAAGTAGTTCATGTGGTTACAAAATAATGTCGCAATCTTTTTTTATTGAAAGTCTCGAAATATATCGCCCTCTTTTCATAGTCATTGAGAAGAAGTGGAAGTTGGTATTGTAAGGATTGACAGAGATATTCGGTACGCCGATGCGGTACAAACCACTTGTCACAGCTGTGGGTGCGGTCGTCGCTTTTTTGTTTGCTTAAACTTGAACAGCTGTTTAAAAATGTTTGAAGGTCATTGTTTGCAAAAAAGAAAGTATATATTAAGCGATATTGTAGGTAATATTGTGCTTTTATTATATGATACTTGAGAAACAGTGCTTCTGTCGGATGGTAATACGACACATTAGCAGTATTACGAATAGCTTTTTTCTGTAAAAGAAAAATTGCGTTAATGTTGCCGATCGTTGTTGTTCCCCAAGCAAGCGAACAATAGTTTAAATGTGATGTGAATAATGCGTGGTAAATGTGAACTTTTATTTTTACAGGCAGATAATAACGACCTCTGGCAAGTGCTACCAGAGCTGATGACAGTGATTTGCTCAAACAATCAATGTGGTGCGACCATGTCAGGTCAGCCGAAAATGTCACTCCTAAAATCTTATGTTGGTTAACAACTTCAATGGTAGCTGTACCGTGCGTTAAAAGACAATCTATTGCAGCCTGTTTGTTTCTTGGTTTAAAAATTATGGCTTTAGATTCAGTTGCGTTGATCTTAAGACCATTGGCGTTGGACCAATTGATTATCTTAGAAATCTCAGTTTCCGCTTTTGCAACTACTTCCTGTATATCATGACCAGAAACAAACATGCTGGTATCATCGGTATAAAGAACATAACAGGCATCCGAATTCGGTTGAACAATATCGTTTACACATACATTGAAAAGCAGTGGCCCCAATAGACTGCCTTGTGGCACACCAGAAGAAATACTCTTAAAAGATGAGGAGTGGTCCCCAATACTGACACACTGCTTCCGATCCCTCAAGTACGATTCAAACAACACATGCGATACACCGCGGATACCGTAAGCACTCAGCGTTTTCAACAGAAGCTTGTGGTTCAGGAAATCGAAGGCCTTGCTAAATTCCACAAAAATTCCCAAAGTAAGCATTTTGCACTCAAGGTTTTGATGATAAGTTCTTTCATCGTTAACAGTGCTGTTTCAGTCGATTTTCCTCGACGGAAACCATGCTGATGTTCTCGTAGTATATTATGTTTAGTGAAGAATTTTTCTGTGCATACCAACAAGATTTTCAGGTTAAGGAACGTGCTACAAATTTCCGTTTCGTTCGTTGGCTCGAGGAATACGGTTGGATTTAGTTTGTACCTAGTCGTTGACCCTGTTTCGTCGCAGGTTGGTCTCATCATGTTTACAAAATGGGCATTGAAATGTTCGGCTAAATCGACACCCGAAATACATTTGCCATCTTTTGACATTTCAAGAAGGCTGCACTTGCGATGTTGTCTTTGAAGAATTTCGTTAATGACCTTCCACACTTTCTGAGGACCATTTCTTGACGCATCAGATAGGATGTTATTCTTAACTCTGCAGCCAATTTATTTCGATACTTCTTGAAGTTTGTTAGTGCTGTCGTTTCTCTGCTACGCAAGAAGTCTTGGAACAGTTTTTGTTTCTCCTTAATCATCTTCAAATGATCGGGTGTTGTCCACGGCTTTCTTATTTTATTCTTTAGTTTTGCTTTCCTATATGGAAAACATTTATTGTAACGGTCACAGAACAAGACTAGGAATTTGTTGTCAGCTTCAGAGGCATTATTCTCATTGTAAATAGGATACCAGTCGTTGTGTAGTAGGCGTGCCCGGAAAGATTCCAGATTACTTTTCGATATGCTCCTATACATGAGTTCGTCCTTGCTCGTTTTTTTTATTTTTTTTTTCACCTAAACCTGGACTACACAATAAATATTTGACAGTGGTCACTGAAGTCATAGCATATGGTGTCAGCGGAGTATACGACGGTGTCTTGGTTGACAATGAAAAGGTCAAGGACTGATTCGCCTGTCTGTTTCTCGTGTTGGTGTGTTGATGACAAAATGAAAGCCAGACGCCAACAGTTTGTTACTGAAATCAAGAGAATGACAGTCATTTCCAGCTAAGTTAATATTAACGTCACCTCCTAATAGCAGACGGTATTCATGAAAGGAAGCATACTCCAACAGTTCTTCGATGAAGGTAAAAAAATGATTTTTGTCTCCAGAAGGAGGGCGATATACCACTATGAATATATCTTTCCCGCTAGAAACACACAACGCCACCAGGTCAGTATTACTACGCGTGAAATGGTGCTTCACCTCGCAGCATACATCATCTCTGATAAGCATGGCGACGCCGCCCCCACGTGCCTCAGTTCGGTTTTGGCAATAGTGTTTATAACCTGCTAGTGTTAACATCTGGCTTTGTTCATGATACCATGTTTCCGTTATCATGACGACATGAATCCTGAACCGAAATTCGTCAAAAAACGTAGTAAATTGTTCTTGTTTTGATGCCAGTGAACGTGCGTTGATATGTACAGCTCACGTTACTGCCTGGGTTGGTGCCTGCAGTGTGATATCGGAAGGTGAGCAGAACTATCTATAAAACACAATGAGGATGAAAGCAAGGAACTAACTACGCATCAAATCAGTGAATCTTTGACAAGTCTTTTTCGTGCTCAATTCGCACCACGTCGCTTCCCTCGGCTTTTCGCGCAAGAACTTTTCCATTCCTGGCCCATACAAACTTCCAATCAAACTCGCGTTTCCTTTTTATTGCCAGGAGTAAAAATCACAGGTTCTTCTTCTTCTTCTTTAAATCTTCCGCACCCCTGCAAGGTGCTCCTCGATTCGGCAGGCGACGTGTAGTTCACACGCAAACACACTGTGACGAAGGCCGACGAAGTTGCCGTAACAAAACGAAAATTAACCTTTATATAACAAGAACACGAAGCACAGGGTACAGAAAACGTATCTACACGAGACAGAGAGGCGACACACTTTACAAAAGAGACAAAGAATAACTAACGGCAAAACGAGCGCATCGCTCTTTTTACGACTTCTCAGTCGGGGCCTGCCTGCTACGCTGCCTTCTCCGAGCGAGAATCGAATCAGAACCAGAGCCAGAACCGTCAGTAACTGCGCGGCACGCTCTTAAATAGCCAGCGCCGAACCTTCTAGGCGCGGAGGAGGAACGGAAAACAGCTTTGCGCTGCCAAAGCTATGCCTTCTCCCCTTGGCCTTCTGGAGAGGCCTCGAATTTTCTCGAACTTGGTCAGCACGCGCGGCACTCCCGCGCGAAGCGAGGAGGAGGGCCGGTACCGTGTGGGGGAATGCACGCTTGACTCCACGCATGGCGACGAGGGCGAGGAGGCGCAGCGCAGTGGCCGAGATGACGTAATCGGTCGCGTCGCTTTCTCGTAGTTTGGAGAACGTTCCATCGCCGCTTTCTGCGGCGCGCGCGCCGAAACATTAGAGAATGGACCACCGCGGCCTTACACCAGAGAAAGAAGTCGCTTCAGGGTTGGGCAGAGATGTTCATTTACAAACACACTTTCTTTATCTGGGAAGCCCACTTGTTCGTTCGTTATGTGTTTGTTTCGAGCCTTTTCCAGAAGAGCATCTCTTTTCTCGCGGCTTTTGAATTACACAATAATGTTGGCTTTGCCTTCCTCACGAGTTGGCACGCGATGACAAGGTGTTATGTCATCAGCAGTGATAGGTCTGCCTACAGCATTGCCCGTCTTTCCCACCAGTTCCGTAACATTTTCATCTTCTTTCTGCACCAACCCTTTTATTTCGACGTTGGATCTTCGAGAGTACTGTTCTGCTTGAACCATTCTGCGCTGAAGCTGCTCAATGGCATGTTCGTTAGCCTTCACCCTTTTCCGCAAACTTTCGTTCTCTTTCTTCAGATCTTTGTTTTCTTCTTGCTTTTCTGCTAATTTATTTTTCATTTACTCAAATTCTGCGTTGATGAATGTCATGGAATATTTTAGACTTTTCATTTCCGCGCGAAGCTCGCGTAGTTCGCTTCTGGCATCCCTGTCAGAGTCTTTAGGCATCACTACAGGATACGCTTTCTACACACAAACAAAAACTGCGGCAGCAGCAACAGCAATAATTATACAGCTCTTCCGTTAGACAAAGTCAAATCGATACACCAACCTGTAGTGCAAAAGGTGGAAGAAATCAGCGAAAAAGTCGGCCTACTGTCGCTGCTGCCTTGTGCGCTGTGACACCTGTGACACCTGTGACACTCAGCTGTGACACCTGTTTGCATGCCTGCGAAGCCACGGCGGCGGGCCGGCGCGAGCACTCACAAAGAGAGGTAACGCGAGCAGCCCACGAAGCCGCCAGAACACGTTCGGTCAAGCGCCCCATCAGCGCCGCGCCCAACCAATGCTTCAAAATTTTGGCGCTTGCGGAGGAGCGCGCGCTGCAGTCGCGCAGCTAAACTTCAGGTTGGGTTCCCTATTGCAGAATTCACCGACGAAGAGGGGGATGAACACAAGGATAGAGAGTCGGAAATTACAGCCACTTTAGAAAAAGAGGAGTCTAATTTTCGTAAAGCGAGTACTGTTACGACCAAGCATCCGCATTTGCGCGCTCTATTGTTCGCCTGTGGGCATGGATAAGTGCTGTGAATATGTGGTGATGGTCCAATGGCTCTAAGTGAGCCTGTTTCCAGGAATCCTGTTTTGTAAGCCTGTTTTGCTTTGTGGACAACCTGCAAATGCCAAATTGACCCTGCCAAGAGAACGTCTGGAAAAACACAAAGAAACGTCCCCCTGCGGGAAATGCAGGAAGTGCTTTCTTTCTTTTGTTCACCCTTCCAGTCGATAAGCCCTATCGTCCAGTGAGGAATGCCTACTTTCCAAAGGAGACGACAGAGTGACATGTCCGCTGACGTGCAGGACAAGAAAGGAGCATGACGCATACAGCCATTAAGTGATTTCCCAGGAATGCAGGAAAGATTTGCAATTGTCGAAAACGGACAATGCTGGGAGCGGATGCGGCGCCACGTGCACTCGGGTTTCTGAGAAGTAAAACCACTTGTCAGAACCAGCCTGTGGTTTCTTTGCTGAAGAATAGAAATGTACCTCCTCTCCTCGCCGTTCCCAAGCTTTTCCCGCCAACAAGTGATCACGCCCAACGAATGAATGCCGGACCAGTCAGTGCTTCAGACTATCAGTGTAGTGATGTGTTCGATTGGATGCCGATACCTGAGGGGCGTGCCCTGGATTTGGTTGGTCAGCATCTTCAGAGAGGGGCTGGACATAGGGGGTTTTTAAGGACGCTGCAGAGCACGAAATGTCGCTCTGGGCCCTGGGTAAACGGCTCATCCAGTCGCTTCTCGCTATGAACTCTTAACGCTTGCCATTTTGCTGATGTACCCTTCTTTTTCGTGTAAATAATCTTGTAAATAAGTTTCTCAAAGTGCCATTAAACCTGCTTGTACATATTTCACCAACTTCAAAGATTCAATCCTACTTCAACCCCGAGTCTCTGCACGCTACCAAGTGAAGGCCGGGTCGACTTAGCCCCAGCGTCACGACAGTACCAAATTGGGGTGAAGTCCGGAAGCCGGACAGAAAAATACCAGTCTAAATGCGGACAATATATACCCACACTCGCCTTTTCATTACTTTGAGATGCGTCAGTAGCTACTACTAAACTAGCAGAAAGGCTTCTTAAATGATCTTCTAATAATCCGTTTAGATTAATGGATAAGTCTTTAGCATTATTCGGGAATATGTCGTCAAAGACAATTCCAACAGATGAACCGATGGTTTGTATGGGTAGAATACTTGGAAGGGAAACATTTAAAGGGTCCAGCAAATTTTTGACCATAACAACCTGCGGGGTGTGAAATTTAGGCCAATGAACACCGAAATAGAAGGTCGGTTGACAGCAAAAAATAGACATAGATCGGTGAAACTTTGATGCATATATCCTTATGTACGTCTGAACAGTTAGAATTTGTAATCTATATATACCAAGGGAGTAATCCGGGCTTTAAGGTAGAGCACATTGTTGGCAACAAATTTTGGAAGCCCAAGACACAACCGAAGCGCTTCTCGCTCCGAGAGAACAAGCGGTCGAATTTTATAAGCTGCTGAACCAGAAAACAAGACTGAACCGAACTCTAAAATTGGACGCACATACATGACATAAAACTTTAAATGCAAATCTCTCCGCATTCCAGACCGGGGACGACTAATTCGGCGCAACATGCCCACGGCCCGAGCCCCTTTCGTAGCAATATGGTTAATATGGGGCTGTCAAGAAAGATTATCATCATAAGTGACCCATAAATACTTTAATGATTTAACATGTGGTATTATTTGCTGCTGATACATTACAGACAGGCTTACAGAATCTTTTATATTGAATACGAGGACCGCGCTTTTGTTCACATTTAATGTGAGACGCAAGCCGCACAACCACTTCTCAATAGAGTTTAGGTACATTTGCAAGCGGAGCTAAAGGGATTGAATATCCGATGCAGTTGCAAAAAACGCAATATCATCTGCATATACGTAAGTGCGAGCGTCATGATTAACTGGTATTGAACTTAGTAGTATGTTGAAAAGGACCGGTGCGAGGACTGCTGCTTGCGGCACTCCCCTGGCTTGCTCATATCTGCCAGAATTGAACGCCATTTAATGCACAGTAAAACTCTCGCGTTTGGAGAAATTCAGATATCCAGGCTACTAAATAATGTAGAAACTGAAGAGATTTTAATTTTTGCAATAGAGTGCTATGTTCAACATTATCATAGGCTTTGGCTATATCTAGCGTTATCAACCCCTTCATGAATCACTGCCTTGTCGTGGCGGAGGGGCTTGCGATACTCGATGAAGTTGTGAGCTCTGCTGTGTAGGGCCACCCAAGATAGACAGTTCACGGCAGAGAGTTCTGACAAAATGTGATTCACTGGAGAAGGTAATGGCAACCCACTCCAGTATTTCCTGCCAAGAAAACCCCATGACCAGTCACAATAGCATTAATGATATGGCGCCGGAAGATGAGCCCCCCAGGTTGGAAGGCGTCCCACATGTTATTGGGGATGAACAAAGGGCGATTCCTAGTAGCTCCAGGACGAATGAAGCGGCTGGGCTAAAGCCAAAAGGACGCTCAGTTGTGGATGTGTCGGGAAGCGACCGGAAAGTCTGATGTTGCAAGGAGATATATCACATAGCAACATGGAATATAAGATCTATGACGCAAGGTAAACTGGATGCCGTCAAGCGAGAAATGGACAGATCGAACATTCATATCTTGGGTATCAGCGAGCTCAAGTGGACCCGAATGGGAGAATTTAATTCCGGCGACCATTATGTCTTTTATTGTGGGCACGAATCCGAGAGAAGGAATGGGGTCGCTCTCACAGTAAACAGAAGAATGGGCAAAGCAGTGCTAGGGTACAATCCCAAAAACGACCGAATGATTTCACTTCGGATCCAAGGTCACCCTTTCAACATAACAGTTATCCAAGTCTATGCACGAACCACTACTGCGGAAGAAGCTGACGTTGAGAGATTTTATGCTGACCTGCAATGCCTTTTAGACCACACTCCACCATCACACGTCCTTTTTCTCATAGGAGACTGGAATGCTAAGGTGGGGAGTGAAGAAATATCCGGAATTACCGGCACGTTTGTTCTTGGTGAGCCAAATAAAGCTGGGCAGAGGCTAGTAGAGTTTCGTCAAGAAAACCACCTGACCATAGCGAATACTCAGTTTCAACAGCACAAGAGGCGCCTGCACACATGGACTTCACCGGATGGTCTGTACAGGAATCAGATCGATTATATTCTTTGCCAGCAGAGATGAAGAAGCGCTATACAAGCAGTAAAAATAAGGCCTCGGGCCGATTGTGGCACCGATCATCAGCTTCTTGTTGCCAAATTTAAGCTTCGATTGAGGAAAGCGCAGAAAACTAGAAGGCCTTTCAGGTATGATCTGGATAAAATTCCATGGGAATATGCTGTGGAAGTGAGGAATCGATTTCAAGAATTAGATCTAGAAGACAGAGAGCCTGAAGAGATGTGGACTGATGTTCATGATATAATACAAGAAGTTGCCACTAAGGTAGTTCCAAAGCAAAAGAAATGCAAGAAAGCAAACTGGTTATCTGAAAAGGCTTTGCAAATAGCTGAGGAAAGGAGGATGGCAAAAGTTATGAGGGAAAGAGAAAGATACAAGGTTCTCAATGCGGATTTTCAGAAAATAGCAAGAATATATAAGAATGCCTTCCTGAACATACAGTGCCAAGCCGTTGAGGACAACAGCCAATTAAGGAACACAAGAGCTCTGTATAAGACAATCAAAGATAAATAGCAAGAATATATAAGAATGCCTTCCTGAACATACAGTGCCAAGCCGTTGAGGACAACAGCCAATTAAGGAACACAAGAGCTCTGTATAAGACAATCAAAGATATCAAAGGAATCTTCTGTGCTAAGCTGGGCGTGATAAAGGTCAAACAAGGTAAGGACCTCACTGAAGCCTCAGAGATAAAGAAGAGGTGGCAGGAATACACAGAAGAACTGTACAAGAAGGACAAGGATGTGCAAACCCAACATAAAACGGTTGTGATTACAGATCTCGAGCCGGACATCCTGAAGAGGGAAGTTGAATTGGCCTTAGCCAGCCTTGCTAAGAACAAAGCTAGCGGAATTGATGGCATTCCAGCTGAGTTGCTTCAAAACCTCAACCATGACTCTGTTAACATTCTGCATACATTATGTCAGATTTGGACAACCTTGCAGTGGCCATAGGATTGGAAGAGGTCAGTTTACATCCCCATTCCAAAGAAAGGCAGTGCAAATATTGTGCCAACTACCGCACGATTGCGCTTATTTCGCATACTAGCAAGGTGATGTTGAAAATCCTCCGAGGTAGGCTGCAGCAGTATGTGGATCGGGAGCTTCCGGACGTGCAAGCTGGGTTTCGCAAGGGCAGAAGAACCAGAGACCAGATTGCCACCCTTCGCTGGATCATGGAAAAATCAAGAGAGTACCAGAAACCCGTCTACTTCTGCTTTATTGATTATGCGAAAGCGTTTGGCTGCGTAGATCACAGCAGATTGTGGCAAGCTCTCCAAGAGATGGGAGTTCCAATTCACCTCATCTGTCTCCCCAGGAACCTGTATGAAGGGCAAGAGGCCACAGTCCGAACTGGGCATGGTCTTACTGTTTGGTTTCTTATTGAGAAAGGAGTGAGACAAGGCTGCATACTGTCGCTCTGCCTATTTAACCTATATGCAGAGTGCATCATGAGGAAGGCCGGTCTGGACGAGTCTTCAGCTGGGGTGAAGATTGCTGGAAAACGTATCAAAAACCTTAGATATGCGGATGATACCACTTTAATGGCAGAAAGTGATGTGAAACTCAAGAAACTTCTGATGCGCATACAAGTAGAGTGAGAAGTTTGGGCTTAAACTTAACATTAATAAGACAAAGATCATGGCGTCTTGCCCTATCAAGTCCTGGAGCATCAAGGGACAAGAAGTGGAAGCTGTGACAGATTTCCTCTTCTTGGGCACCAAGAGTACCCCGGAAGGAGACTGCAGCCATGAAATTAGGAGACGCCTGCTTCTTGGAAAGAGAGCCATGGTTAGCCTTGACCGCCTAGTAAAGAGCAGAGACATCAGTCTGCCAACCAAGATCCGTATAACTCGTGCTATGGTCTTTCCAGTTGTGATGTATGGATGCGAGAGTTGGACGTTGAAGAAGGCTGACTGCTGAAGAATTGACGCGTTTGAATTGTTGTGCTGGCGGATACTCTTGAGAGTTCCTGGGACTGCCAGGAGATCAAAACAGTCGATATTGACGACCATAAACCCTGACTGCTCATTAGAGGGTAAAATTATAAAGTTAAAGCTCAGCTACTTTGGTCATCTGATAAGAAGAGAGGAGTCGCTGGGGAAAGATTTGGTGTTGGGAAAGGTTGAGGGTCGCCGGAGAAGGGGTAGGCAGCGAACGCGATGGTTAGATGGCATCCTCGAGGCGCTGCAGATGAAGTTATGTTATGTTAGAAAGATAGTGAGAGACCGGAAAGCGTGGCGTGACATGATCCATAGGGTCACGAAGAGTCGGACACGACTGAATGACTGAACTGAACTGAACTGAGCGTTATCAAGGGAGCGTGTAATTTTTGGCGCCGCGCTAAACGAACTCGACTGTCGAGTTCAGCATGCGCATTCCAGATGGAACACTTTTGACGGAAACCAATTTGACAAAGACTGAGGACATTTTCTTTATTCATGAAGTTCGAAATACGTATAAGTATGGCTCTTTCAATTAATTTTACAATGTTTGATGTTTATGCAATTGGTGTACTATATCTATGGAAAAGGCACCGCCTTTATTCTTAAGTAAAGGAATTATTTCGGCAAGTTTCTATTCTGGGTGTATCCAAGCATGTTTGATGGGATAATTTACTAGCTCTAATAACGTCTCTAGTGACTCGTGAAAAAGAATTTTTAACATTTTTGAAGTTACGTTATCAGGACCGGGAGCAGCGGCTGGTAATCTCATAACTATAGGAGAAAGCTCAGAAACGGAAATTTGAGGATCATAATTAACTGGATCTATAGGCAATACACATATCGAGCATGAAGGAAGTGTAGACGAGAAACGCTTCTCCAGTCCTTTGGCAATTGTTTCAATTGTGTGTATTGCTTCATGGGGAGTCAAAATAAGGGAATGCAGATTTTGTTCTCTTCTCCTCGTGCTTCGCGCTCCTCGAGCCACCCTCCACGTTCTGCTCCTCTTCTTTTCTCCAAACGTGGTTTTGTTCTTCTTCTTCGTCTTTCCTCAGTTTCTTTCACAGGTTCTCACACACGTTCCTCACACATATTCATTTCCTTATGAGATAAGGCTGCTGATTCCTGGCTGACACAACGATTTCCCTTCCTCACGATATGGTATGCCTCGGCTACTTCCCTTGTGACACGATCATTATGAACGAGCAGGACTTCGGTGCCGTCGAGGAACGGAGTGCACTGACACTCTAGACAATGCTTAGCTAAATTTATTGAGCATTTACCTAAAGAATTTTATTGCTCCGGAAACCGTACATTCTGGCCAACGTATACCTTTCACGATAATTGCACAAAAAAAGCATGAGACCTGCTTCGTCCCTCGCAAAACAGGACTCGTGTATAAGGTCCCTCTGTTATGTGGTATGAGACGGGCATCAACGACCGTTTGCAAGACCACGACAGAGCAGTTGAGTTCCTTGTAAAGAGTGGCCGAACTTGCAGCCCTACCAGACCTTCGTGCACTCCAGCGTTGAGCAACACTCGTGTGCTGCGCTGCTTCAAGCAGCAGAATAATAGAGCTTTTGAGGCCTTTCAAATACATAACATTAGCACTGCCTCTGTATTATTATCTTCAAAATAGGTGCGATATCTCAGCGCTAGGACACATGCACACGGGTAATTCTGGCGTTGTTGTAGCGGACGCGAATGTATGGGGCATGCACTTGTGCGATGGTGCTATTAGACCCTTGTATTATATTTGATGTTTTTGCCATAAACCATCAGTTGAAGTTCAGCGTTCGCCGTGCGTATGTCTCCTCTCTTCGTCCTGTGCTTTCTTGCACTGAAAATATGCATTCGTTGGACTCCTGTCTCGTGCGTACTGATGAATAGATGAAACTCATGAGTGATTCTAAAATTTGCTTTGTATTGAGTTGAACATCCGGAGAAAGATAACTTTCGGCTAGCAGCTTTAGCAGGCAGTTTAATTGCAAACAGTCAACAGCCATTTTGCTTCTATCGTAATTAAGGAACGAAAATTTCTCGCGCCTAACCTTCCTTGAAAAGACTGACTTTGCATTTAAGAAGTGTTTAAACTCTTTATTATGATGGTGCGACAGAAGAGGCACACCATGAGCTTTGTCCGTAAAAACGTCTTGAGAAGCGGGTTCGATCCCAATGTAATTCTTTTTATCCAAGAGCGGTTTATCAGCCTCACACGAAAAACGAAGAATAAAAGGTCCCGAAAAAGAAATACGGCTAAGTGAATATGAACTCGTCGGAGACAGCTTTTCGATGTCAAAATAAAAACCGCCAATCTTCAGGATATATATGTCTCCGTCGTAAAGTTGCACGCTCATCACCTTTTCGTAAACTGTATCACCACTGAACGCTTGATAATGACTTTTTTCTTTGCCTTCTTCCATATTTGACCGCTGCGACCATCCATTTAAAGTTAAGCGCTTGTCATGTCGTACATCTAACTATGCACGTTCATTCATACCATGCACTATAACTTACTGGAACGCTCTGCCTTCACTTGTTGCTACCGTCACTGATGAGGATAAATTTAGTAATATATTGGCTGGCACTACATGTGCTGAAATTTTTTGGGTACATTATTAAATAGGTTTCTGACTTGTGCTTCTTTTATTGATGATTTTTGTTTTATTTTCATGCCGTCGTTTGTGAGACATTGTATAACTTATGTCAACGTTGCTGTCTGCTGCTCACTTCATGTTTTATTTTGCCCTTCTACGCTTCAATGTTTAATGTTGTGTTTTGTATTTTTGCGAAGGCTCATATGCTTTTATCTGCTTTGTTGTAGTTTCTTGAGATTGGGGTTTATTTGTTTACTTTTGATTGCACACGGCCGGTCTCGAGGGAGAGCGCGCGCTCTTCCTTACGGCCTTCTCAATCGCCGCGGGAACAATGGAAACGTTTCTCCTTGACTTACGCTCTCCGCCGCCGCAAGGGGCGCGACCTGCTCACTGTTCGCTACGCCTCTGCTTCAGCGACGGCGGGTGGCTTTTGCCTGGTTTCGCGCTGTCGCTCGCGAGTTTCCTGGTGAGTGCAGCCCCGAAATGAAAGAACACAGAAGGTAGATGCTGCAGCGGCATGTCGTCAACGTAGTACACACGTGAACGGATGTAAAAAAACACTGTCGTTCAGCAAACGTTCGACAAGCATGCCGTACATTGCGGCATTGCAGCCACTTTTGTCCATTTTAATCTGAATTTTTCCCACGCTTGTACAAGAATAGGAACAAAAAACAACAACTGAATGAGCAGTGATCACATCGAAGCTTCTTCAAGGCTAACATGACAGCAACTCCTCTGCAACAGCAAAACCGTCTTTGAGCGCTAGATACGAAACCGTCCATGTAGCATGGAGGATAAAAATAATTTCATAAAAATGTAATGTGAATTGCAAAATGCTTGCATGATATAAAGTATTAGTACAACAAAGTAAACATTGTAGGTTAGAGTTTTAAATGTTATTACAAATTCATACTAATGTGTGGTATTATAAACATCATTTAAATTTTGCAAATAAACATTGTTTTAATGAAATTTTTACATAATATTAAGCTTATTATACAAAAAAATAGTTTGATATCCATGACCCCACTTGTGCTCGAAGTGGTAAAAAGAGGCCAATAAATGATGAAGGTGATGCTCGATGCAGTGACTTACAAATGAGTTCACCTGCTATATCGAAAGTGTGCAAGAAATTTCTAAAGCGTTAAAGAAGGCCGCTCTCACTGAAGACTCATTTCAAGCCCTATACAGCGACCCATTGAGGCTCGCTTTGGGAAAGTAAGGTTAATGTGCGGAAGGGAACGACATATGCTAGATGCGAGGGCCGTAACAGCTAGCGGCACATGACTACATTGTCAAGACGGACGTTTCATCTGAGAGCAAAATCAAGGCACTGAAGGAAGTGATGGCAACTCCTACCATCTCATTTCCCACTGTCACATATTTCAATTTACCTTAAGTCGCTGGATATACCGTTCAGTTAATCAACTTCAGGTGTGACGCTTTCGGTGTTCTTGAAACTAGCGAAAGAAGCCGACCCATGTAGTACACTCTTCTACGAGGACAATATCTAGCAGACTGCATTATCCGAAACCAGAGCTTGTTACCCTATTGGACAAGTTTTTTTTTCGAAAAAGCTGCCGTGCACCTACTACACACAAATGTTCTCGAAGTACTTAAGATCTGTCAGCATTTGAGAATTCAACACTGAGTTGCCCGAAAGGAATTGACAACAGCTATGTTATTAAGTCCGCTTCTTTGATATTTGAAAAATTTCTCAGAATTCTTCATCTCAATTAATTAACCAGGAATGTGACAGAGAAGACCGAGAGGCGAACTCCTTATCTGAACAAGCCGTACAGGAAGATTTTGAGACTGAATTTTTGAGACGCAGGTCGCATTTTGATGAATTGATGAATATGTAGTGCACTGTGTAACTTTGAAGGACAATTTTTTTATTGTTTGTGGCTCTTTTCGATTCTTCTTAACTGTTTATGCCCATTTTCTTGACTAAAAGTAGTCGCGAGACTACATATACATCTTCGGTCTTTCAACCGACTGATATGTTTTGAACGAAGCTAGAACAGCCCACTCCACTAGACAAGTGACATTTTTACTATACGAGTAAATTTTTGTTCTTTACTCTGAGTAAACGTCAGGTTCTCCTTGTCTTCTTCGAATCTTCCAGCACCTCTCCAAGGTGCTCCTCGATTCGGCAGGCGACGTGCAGTTCACACACAAACACATTGAGACGCAGGACGACGAACTTGTAGTAACAAAACGAATAACCGGTACAGAAAACTTATTCACACGAGGCAGTGAGATATCACACTTTACAAACCAGACTGGGCGAAAGACTAACTGCAAACTGAGTGCATCCCTCTTTTTACGACTTCTCAGTCGGGGCCTGCCTGCTACGCTGTCTTCGTCGAGGACAAGCCTCAGCACAACAGAACCAGAACCAGAACCGTCGATGCCTGCGCGGCGCGCTCTGAAATAACCAGCGCAGAAGAAGTTCTAGGCGCGGAGGAGGAACGGAAAACAACTTAGCGCTGCCAAAGCTATGCCTCCCCCCCTTGGTCCTAGATGCCTCGAATTTACTCGAACATGCGCGGGAGGGCCGCTCGCGCGGCCCTCCCGCGCGAGCGAGGAGGAGCGCCGAAACCGTGTCGGGGAATGCACGCGTGACTCCGCGCATGACGACGAGGGCGAGGAGGCGCAGCGCGGTGGCCGAGATTACGTAATCGGTCGCGTCGCGTTCTCGGAGCGTGGAGAACGTTCCATCGTCGTTTTCTGCGGCGCGCGCCGAAACGTTAGAGAATGAACTACCGCGTCCTTACACGCACCACCATAAGAGGATTTCTGGGCTTTTTTGCCCAGCCAAACCGAACAAATACAAAAGGCCGCGACTTTCCGTTCACAAGAACACAATCTACATGCACAGTTCCTTTTCACAGTCCCGGGGTGGCACGAATGACATTCGCGACAGGTCGCAGTTCTTGATACGCAAAGTTCACAAGCACGTTTCTTGTGTACAGTCACTGCACGGCATGCAAAGCGTTCACGAAAGGTCTGAGATCCTGGAGTTCCGCACACATCACATGTGTTCAAGTCCGGCAAGTGTTCTTTGCACGCTTCGCTTGCCACTCCATGCTCGCGAGCGCACACACTTTCAAGTACAGGCGAGCAGGACCGCTCACGCCCGCCGGCGCGACGCTGCTCAAGCTCAAGTGAAGAATTTGTTTCATCTCGACACTCGTTAGAGCTAGGGAGGGGCGCGGCATCATGCGGCTCATCTAGGTCTGCAAAAATGCAGCATGCTAAACACTCGCCTTCGCGTGGACTCGTCGCTTCACTCAGCGTCTCAGGTTCACGGGTGAAAGTGGTGGTCAATTCAGCGCCTGTCATGGTACTGACCTTGCTATTTACGGCTGCTGATGAGATCGCTCTCCAACATACCGCATCTTCTGCGGTCAACGTGTTCGTAGCTGGTGCGTCGTGTTTTTTCGCGGCGGTCTCAACGTGCGGTGTTGCTATCGATAAACCACCAGCGATGATGCCCTGTTATTTAGAGCCAGAGGGATGGAACGTATCCTGTGACTCTCTTCGATTTTCGCTTATGCTACCCCCAGTAAGCTCATTCTCGCGCGGGGTGCTCGCAACATCCTGGAGTGTCTTTGGTTCACAGTTGCGAGCGGTGGCGAATTCCGCGCCTCTCGGGGTGCTGACTTTGATGCTTGCGACAGCTGCTGATACTTCTGCCCTACAATCAGCATCTGCAGCGGTCAACGTAAGATCGCGGATCTCGCCGATCGCATCGCTCGTGACCGCTGTCCCTGAACCAACTGTGGCGCCCTGTTCTTGGTAACCGCTCGCGCCCGGTGTCGTTGTTTCACCCGCATGTGCTGCCTTTGACGCGGCAGGATCAGTTTGTAAATACGCCGCAACTTAACGCTCTTCGATTACCTCGTCTACAGCGAGTTTCAGTTCGGTTTCTTGCTGCCGCGCGCCTTCCGGTGCACCTGGCTGAATGCCGACACCTTCGGCAATTTGAGCGCACACGGGCATTTCTGTCGCTACAGCCTCCGCAGTTGTTTTGGCGTTCTTTACTTCCTTGGCCGGCGACGCGCCGCGCACGTCGTCTGAATCGCCCTCCTCGGCGAGGTCGTCTCCGCCGGCTCGCTCGCTGCTGCGTTGGATCCCGCGGCTTCGTCACCTGACACGCTCCCTACAAGTGCTGTTCTGGGCCGCTCTTTCGAAGGGTTCTTTTTAGTTTCTTCTGCTTGATTACCTGTTTCGATTTGGCGTCCGAGGGGCATTTGTCTTATTTCCACTAACTGGACCTCTGCTGGTACCTTTCGAGCTTCAGCTATCGCTTTTTGAGTTTCCAGTTCGTGCTTTCTCAATTCTGCCTCCATCTTTGCGATTTCCAACTTAGCTGCTATCTTTCTCATTTCCACCTCGGCTTCTATCTCCATCTTTCTGATTTCTAATTCAGTCTCTGCTTTCGCCTCTGTCTCTCGACGCTTCACTAGGTCCTTACTGTTCGTCTTTGTTACGCAATTCTTCCGTATTAGTGCAGCTACGGGGACTCTAACGGACACGCTGGTCCATCCGGAAAACACTGACTTTCTTGTGTTCATGTTGACTATCTAACTACAAGTCGACACCGCGCACCTCCCGCTCCCAATGCCTGAGCCACGCACACCAACGGACGCAAGAAATCCCGCTCACCTGAGCAACGGTTGCACCTTCCTCGCCGCGTCGCTCCTCACTGTGGGGCACTTCCGATCGTCGCTGCCTCTGACCGTCACCGCTGGGGGTCCATGGGTCCTTGCACGCGTCGATGAAGTTCCTACCCCGAACGACCGGGAGATCTCAGCCCCTCAGCAACGGTGGCTCCTTCTTACCGCGTCGCTCCTCGCTGGTGGGCACTTCCACTCGCCGCTGCCTCTGACCGTCTCCTCTTGGGGTCCCTAGGTCCTTGCACGCGGCGAAACTCTTCCACCTTGAACGGCCGGCAGACTTCGGTGAGCGCAAATAACGTTGCGACGGCTCGAGTAACGGGCTGGGCTTGCGGAGTGCTGCAGTTGCCGAATCATCCTGTCGACTGCGCCAGTAAACGTCAGGTTCTCCTTGTCTTCTTCGAATCTTCCAGCACCAAGGTTCTCCTTGATTCGGCAGGCGACGTGCAGTTCACACAAAAACACACTGAGACGCAGGACGACGAAGTTGTAGTAACAAAACGAAAATTAACTTTATATAACAAGAACACGAAGAACAGGGTACCGAAACCTTAGTCACACGAGACAGTGAGGCGACACACTTCACAAAAGAGACTGAGCGAAAACCTAACTGCGAACTGAGCGCATCGCTCTTTTCACGACTTCTCAGTCGGGGCCTGCCTGCTACGCTGTCTTCGTCGAGGACTAGCCTTAGCACAAGAGCCAGAACCAAAACCATCGATGGCTGCGCGGCGCGCTCTTAAATAGCCAGCACAGAAGTTCTAGGCGCGGAGGAGGAACGGAAAACAACTTAGCGCTGCCAAAGCAATGCCTCCCCCCCTTGGCCATCTGGAGAGACCTCGAATTTACTCGTACATGGTCAGTACACGCGGCCCTCACGCGCGAAGCGAGGAGGAGGGCCGGGACCGTGTGGGGGAATGCACGCGTGACTCCGCGCGTGACGACGAGGGCGAGGAGGCGCAGCGCGGTGGCCGAGATTACGTAATCGGTCGCGTCGCGTTCTCGGAGCTTGGAGAACATTCCATCGTCGTTTTCTGCGGCGCCGGTGCCTCTTCTGATCTAAACGGAAACGGTAGCGGTTGACAGAATCTCAACCCAACAGTTCACCATGCACTCCCGTCAGGTCGCGCTACACCTGCTTAAAACATTCAAAGGCACATTGCATAGCCTGGTAAATTT
>JAJIZL010032140.1:0-36879 GCA_023969395.1 Amblyomma maculatum
ACACACACACACACACACACACATATATATATATGTATATATTTATGCACACTCTCACGAGATCATTAGTCAAGTATCCCGACCACTTTGCCACTGCGGCTAGACGCAATCTATCCATATATGTGCACACACAAGGCGGATGCAATCGATCGAAAACTAATTCCGAGTGGTAGAAAGCTGTGCCGGATGACGTTTTTATCTCTGCATGCGAGCGCCTAGTTATCAACCTCGCAGTATTAAGGACGTTGTAATTTCGAGCAATAATTTTCTAGTGCCCCAGCAGTTAAATTGTTTTTCTGGGTAACAAACAGAAAGCTATTATTGAAAAAAATTTATCCTGCTTGTATTACGTTTGGATTTGCAACCTTTGTCTTCCGAGCTGGAGCATAACTAATTCTATCTGACATGCCTGACAGATGAAAGCAGAGTCTTCATAGCACTTGTTAATTTGTGGGAGATATTGCTTAATAATAAATGTCTGGCGTCATGGGAGGCGAGGACGCTGATAACATAATTTACTCTATTGACCTTCACAACTGAAAGCGAGCGCGAACTTCAAGCTAGTAAAGATGTTCGGCGCCTCATTTGCGTAGCGATTGCTATAGTGCCCTTCGATCAAATATATTTATATTGACTCACAGCGCTTTTTTAAGGGAGAGAATAATTTACGGATAAAGAACCGTTTCAAGTGGAAACTAGAAAATTGTAAATAGACATGAAGAGTCTGAGATCGAAAAGTAAAGGGCTGTGTGGTATATTCCGCTGTTCGCTGAGGTTCAATTTATTCCCAATAGGATAGAGAGGACACTCATTTTCACCGAAATGGGGACAGGAAGGATGAAACAATAAGACAAAGATGAAAACGACAAGAAAAAGGGAGGAATTCAGGAACTCGTCGAGGAACGAATATAGTTTAACTTTATACAATGGTCTTCATGTTCAAGCTATGAAAATAATCAGTTTTGTAGACAGAATGTAGATTCTGTAAGCTCTTACAATATCTTACAAATCTTACAATAGCTTACAATAGCTTACAATAGCTTACCAATATCTGTAAGCTCTTTACAGAACGCTGAAAATCAATTGGGATTCGACAAAGCATGAGATACCCTCTCCGAACAGATTAAATAGACTGCAAAATATTTAAAATTTCATGCATACATTTAAGGTTACCAACATAATATCAGAAAAATCGAGCGTGCTCTAAACAAAGTAATCTACCCTAAGAGCGGTCATGAAATCAATATATACAATGGAAGAAATGACATGCATGGTGTAAATCGCCGCAGCAGAAATGTCATAGCCACTGAGGGTGGAAAGTTTGAAGTAGTAGAGATTTTGTGATCGTCGGGGGCGCGAGGAGAATTTAGGAACGCCAGCGAGGACCTTGCCGCGGGAGGTAAACAGCAGCTTAGACGTAAATGAATAAAATAAAATAGTTCGGAAAAAGTACCACTTAATATGAGAAGATCCAGTGTGCCCAAATTCAAGGTCTCGTGATGAGAGAAGCGGAGAAGCAGGCTGTGTAAACGACATGGTGTGAAGAAAAGTGTTTCGATCGAGTGCGGAGATTAAGGCGCGGGATGGTCGTCCATGTTGATTTCATCGCAGCAGTCGCGTACAGGGGGAATAAAACCCAATCATATCTTACTGCGGAAGCTTCGGTTTGAGTCACTGACGAGTTCTTAAGCACGGGCTAGGCAAATTAAGATCCTGCTGACGGAAAACAGCATTTCACTCACAGTTCTGAAAAGCGTGTGAACTCCAGTGAGCATATTTTGGGATGCAAGTTACAACTATCGTTCGAATTGACACATTACCACAAATGTGCAGTGACGACTGCATAATATGGGCCGACAGACCAGCCTCGTTCATTGAAGGGACTCGAGCTCGCGGTAGGTTTTTGCACGTGATTTTGAATTTGCGACGTCTACTCAGGAAATATATTTCAGTGTTGACATTGCTGCACAGCCGAAGATTGTATCGCTATCTCCACTGTTAAAAGCAGCGATCGATAAGGTCGAATCAGAGTCATTTGTCTTTTTGTTGGCATAGTAATGGCACCCAGAAGGAGATAATGGCCGAGACGTCCATCAACGGTGTACTGGAGCTGCCATGGTTGAATTCTCGCACAGAGCCCCGAAGCCTGAAGAAGGGTGCGCACTGCGTGGGAAGTCAATTCTGCAACTTGAAAACTGTCAGAGCAGCCGTTTGTGCACTGTGTAGACGAATGTGTATCAGTTTTGTTCGTGCACTCTGTGCGTGAACTGGAAATGTAAAAAAAGAAAACGGAGATGAAAAGAGCTACTGAGAACTCCCGTCAAAGAAGGCAGCGTATGTGTAACCGGATCTTCGCGGCCATTTGCCTCATCCCCGCTGCAAGCGTAAGCACCCGAAGGAGGAACAAGGGGTTTTAAATAACATCGCGGCTTTTTCACACGATAGCCCTAAAGGTCCTGTTCTCCACAAAATCTGGCATGTCTGTTATGGGCTTTCATGTTAGCGTTCTGAGCGAATAATCACAGGCACCACTTTTGCAGGTGGTAAATGCCAGGTGGCATGGCCATACACTCACTGTTTGGCGAGCTGTGACGTTCAAGACCAGATGAGACGCACCAATAGCAGTCATTGCAAACTGGGGCATCTCCTTTGAGATTCAACACGGTTGACGACTGGGCAAGTTGGTAAGGGTTCATTTTTAACCAGCTAAAGGATGAGAACCAGCCTTGTCCTGTCCTTTTCTTCCCTGTGTCTCGTCCTTTGGCTGGTTAAAAATGAATCCTATGAGATGCTGTCAGATAAGAATCCAGCATTATACGATCTTTGGATTCCGTGTTGTACGCGCAGCACCAAGGTGAATCAGGCACATTAGTACGGCTTTTTTGAAGCGGGTAGTCTGTGTCATGAAGTCATATCTTACATCTGTTTGATAATGATCGTGTTTAGTCTATCAGAGCTAAAAGTAAACCACTAGTCACTAAGCAAGTAGCAAGGGGATATACGCGAAAGGGTATGCGCACCAGAGTTATGACTTCGTCACGTTATTCTCTTCAATGCAGCGCGTAAATTCCACCACAATTTTCGTATTATGTGTGCGAAGCGCTCAACAGGAGGCGAGCTCTCTGCTAACTGACGACATTCAAACGCTGAATCGTAAACCCGACTTCCTCAAGAATATCGCGGGAACGTAATGTTTTATACAAATCGTGCGAGCTTGGTGGCACTTTAGGCATCTGTAATAAGCCTGTCTTGGAAATAATTTGCGGCCACTTGAGTGAAACTAAGTACAGGTTTGCCGTTACAGTAAAAATTATGCTGCCCCCGTGGTGAAGTGGCGAGACTTCCGTGATACAAACAGGGGAGCTATTATGCTGAGATTTCATATAGGTCGCAAGCGAAACAATTTCAGGGTCATTGGCTGCGAGTACATGCAGTCCTTTCCTTAAAAGCTTATTAGATGAGCCTTAGAGATACTTATTTTTATTTGGGAGAGTGCTTTTAAAATTTCCTAACTGGTTGGTGCCTCCCTGAGGTCACCTAGTGTTTCTGAGGGGAAGTGCACTAAACCTGACCCACAGCAACCTCCATGTAACTCTCTCTTTTTAATAAACGTTTTAACCACCACCATCCCCGTGAGGGCGGGGATAAAATGAATAAAAGAAGCCGTTTTGTCGCTTCCCGGAACAAATTTTCTTATTTGATTATATGAATCTCTCGTGTAAATAGTCTTCTGCTACCTCCATTTCTCTTTCTGCTTTTTTAAACAGACAACCTGTTCAGAAGGTTTCACCAAGCAATGAGGCCCTTAAAGTTTGTATCTGCAACACGTCGAACATCGTCAACCTTCCACCGTCAACATATACCCTTTCGTACCATACAGAGAGGCGAAATTCAACTGCCACCCCAAGGAGCGGAACAGATAAAAAAATATGTGAGTGTCCTTGAAAACATTTATTTCAAGAACAGGTTGCGTTTGCCCTTCCCCACAGCCTTTTGTGCATTGTGTTTTGAGCCCGCGGTACCCCAAAGTTCTAGCTTTAGATTCGGACTTCGCAAAAGTATGGGGAAGAAGGTTGCAAAGGGTACGGGTATGTCAGGTACCAGCTTTCTGCCACCGAAATACTCTAATAATGAATAGGGCCCATATTGAATAATCATGCGCTCCAGAGCACCATATCGTAAAAGAATGGTAATATCACTTTAATCTACAGGGAGTGCAAAGCGAAGGACATATTCACAAATACTCCTTGATTTCCTGCATAGTATACACTAATCTAGTATAACCAGAACAGTAAGTTTATTTATCTATTTATAGTGCGTTCAAGCGCAGGTCATAGCAGGGTTGCAAAACAACCCTTACCATGCCTAGCACTCTCATTTTCTCGACATTCGGGACTGCTTATCCCTCCTCTTCTATATTTTCGTCGACTTGTTCTTGTTTTTTTTGCCTTAGGTATTTTGGATTGTATATAAATACCTCCGATTTTTCTGAAGAACATTTTATGCCCCTCTGCTTTTTTTTTTAGTCGATGTTTATTGCCTCAGGGCATCAGTAGGCTATGAGATGAAGGATGAATAAATAATTAAATGAATGGAAAAAGGTTGGCTGATTGTATGAAGTCCAGTAGTGAGCGATGATGAGGTCCCTGCGTCCAAGTGACGTATGAGGCAGGATTGGTTGCTGAAAGGTCAGCTATGCTCAGGTGCCGGATTCGTGTTGGCTTGAGTGCTGGGCAGTCCCACAGCAAGTGGTGGATGTCGGCCTCGACATCTTCGTTGTTACAGATCGGGCATCCTGGGCGAGGATATAAGTGTTGGAAGTATGACCACGTCCTAGTTACTGCTGGTGTAAGGGCAATACCGACCCAGATCCTCCTAAGCGCAACCTCCTCTGCACGGGTGAGACCGCGGGGAAGGGATATCGCACACGGAGGGATAAGTGCACGTGTGCGGCGCCGGAGGTGCTCCTTTCTTGACAAAAGGAGGGTAGCGTCGTCGACTTCGAGAAGCCGTGGGATTGATGCGTCTTGGTTCACGAGGCGGGTTGCAAAATCAGCTTGACTTTGGGAAGGCAGCAGATCCCGTGGGACCCACTCAATGCGTATTGATTGTTGGATGCGCGCCGCAAGCTGGTGGATGTCCTGGCAAATTTTAGGGCAGCGGCTGACACGTCGGAGCAGACGTACTGCTTGAAGTGCGTCAGTGCGGATGACAACGTGGGCTGTAGGGTGCATGGTTATAGAAGTCACGGAGCAGAGTGCCTCCTGAACTGCCACAAGCTCAAAGCAGAAAGATGTAAGTGGTTCCGAAAGCTGAAACGTAGTTGTCTGATTCAGGCTAGGCCTCCGTGGACAGTAGATTGCCGTTTTGGCTTCACAGCCTTGCAGGCTTCCATCTACGTACACTACTATGGAATCTTGAGGCAGGTTAGTATCTTCTTCAAATCTCTGGCGTAGCAACGATGCAGAGTTGGCAGACGTCGGTCTGCGGATGTCAGTTGGCTTGTTGTCTCCTAACTGTATAGATTTCCAGGGAGGGAGAACTGGCGCAAGTGGCTGAAGAATAATGTGTGACGTTGTATACGCCCTCAGTGCTTGCGTGGAATGTGACAAAGTGGCCTTGAGTCTGCGAGCATCACGACGCTGCTGCACCAGTTCATCGATGGTGTTGAGCTGCACATTGTCCTGTAACGCTACGACCGGTGTGATTCGTGGGAGGCATGTTATGGTCCTCATAGCTTCTCGATTTACGGTTTCAAGGCGATCCCATTGTGCCCTTGTAAGATGCTGGAATTGGGCCTGATAAACAATACGGGGCTGCAGAACCGCCCCCACTAACTGGCGTGCAACAGACGAGCCAGCGCCACCCGTTTTAGGTGCGATTCTCCTTGTTAAACTTATAGTTTGAAGTGCTTGCTTTTTTGCCTGAGAGAGCCAAGCAGTCGCTGATCCTGATTGGTGAATTGTTAAGCCCAGAATTTTCAGGCTCGAGCTTTCTTGTATTGGGGTGCCTGATAGAGAGAGACGAATTGGATTTGAGGCAAGTTTACGGCGTCCCCAACGGTTGGCGATTGACGTGTATGAAGTTTTACACACAGAAAGTTGAAGGCCAATGGAGGATGCGTAATCAGAGGTTACGTCTAATGCTGACTGAAGGGCGGCCTCTTGAGTGCCCTCTGTTTTGCATATTGCGAGAGGAGCGATTGTGTACCGTCCAAACTCACACTCGCAGAAGAACGCGTGACACATACTGAGCCTTTTCTCTCCTGCAAATCAATTATAATTATATGTAGCTCTCCGATGAACACCCATATTGGCAAACGATAAGAGGCGAATGATAGAACAGAAAGGGTGGACTTCCGCCATTGTCCGCTTATGAGATATCTAAGAGACTCATTTTTTTTCTGCGTAGCGGGATCCTCACTTCGCAGCAGTCATACCAGGCTGTTTCATTATTGAACTCCGCAGTCCCTGCTGTGGGGAAATACAGGTGGACAACCTCACTTTTAATGCCAATAGCGCAATCCATGCTTATGAGGTAGCAATTGCCCTTGCTGCCTCCCACCCTCAATATAAATTCATCCTATCCGACTCGCGAGGGACCTGTCGGAATTATGAGCTGGACTGGATAGCGCCTACAGCACAAAAAATACATCGAAGAGCAGATCGGGATCAGGATCCCCAGAACCAATTTCTCATTTAGACTCCAGGCCACCAGGACCTGCCAGGGAACCAGGCCGCCAAATCGGCCGCCAAATCGGCCGCCCGCGCACTCACTAAACGGGCCCCCGGCGTAGACCCTACCGATCTGGACCAGGACGCACACCATCACTCAACTTCTCAAGAAATCTGTGCCTATTACCGGGACTCGCCACGTCAGTACCCGGCTCCTCTCAAGGGGCTAAAGAAAGCGGACGAAAGTATACTTCTTATAATTTTTACTAATACTGTACTGTGCCTGGCAGTACTCAAACATTTCGACCCTTCCTTTTATGGCCTCTGCCCTTTCTGTGGACAGGTGGCTGACACCTTTCACATGGCCCGGGCAGGCCAGCTAAGTCCTTCTTTTTTACCCATAGCCCGTTCCCCTACCCGAGACGACTAAGAGGCGGCCCTGCTCAGCTGCCTGGATCAAGCGGCACAACAAGCACTGGTCCAGCGAGCTAGTGTGGCGGCCCGGACCAATGGAGTCCAGAAATAAGGGACTCCACCTGGTATTTTAAAGGGAGTGGCCCACTAGGGGTGGCTCTCCAAGCAACATCTCCTTTTGTAATAAATGCTTGCTATCACCACCACCCATTAAGTGTGCCAAAGTACCTTTAGCTCAACAGTATTTACATACCTCGTCCTCTACTTTGTGCATTGTATATACCTAGTGTTTCTGGCGAAACAAAGGTGTTCGTGTGTATCTTCTTCCAGGCTATTGCTTCTTTTTAGTGAAAAAGATTTTTTGGAGGGTAATAATATTCTTCTCTGGAGTTTGTAGCCTTCCGTGATTTCTAGGTATGCGACCGGTGCTTCTCTTAGGTTTCTGCATGCTGGCTGCTCCAACGTTGCCCGGAGGTAAGTTGAACGGGCAGGGATGCGCGCTTCTTCGTTCCCCCTGACGTTTTCATGGGCCGGTGCCCATATTAATGTTCTTGTTCCCTCCCTATCCAAAACACTGAGGATGCGTTTGCCTCCTTAGAGATGCGGCCTTTGCTGTAGTTGCATAGTACTGCTTGGCTGTCACTAATTGTTTCTTTGGAGAGTTCCTCTACAGGCTAGCGCGCTGCAATTTCTGCGATTTCGGTGTCTTGCGTGTTGATAGATGCGGCGATGACTTGACTGCCCTACCCGTCTATAACCGCCGCTACAGCAGCGACATCCTCGCCTACTGCGTCATCTACGTTGGCGACGTCTTCTGCCGGCATTTGCTCTATCCTCTGATTTTGTCGTTCCTTAATAAATTCTGGGTGCATGTCTTGAGGTATTATAGAGATCCGGGCTAGTTCCTTTCGTCAGGAGTCCCGGCTGCGTTCTTTTCTCCGACGCGTTTTGAGCTTACCGGTGACTTCTTTGTACGACAGGCTATATTTCGATAAGTATTTAAGAAAACAATAGAACTGAGAAAGTATCGTTCATGTCATTGAAATGCTATCGCTTCATACCTTTTATGTATGTACCATCTTCACAATTTTGTACTTACTGCTATGCATTCATCCCATAGTCAATAATAATAATAATATTAATATTATTAATAATAATAATAATAATAACAACGAGAATAATAATAATAACAATTTGTTGACAGAAAAACAAAGTTGCATGTCTGTCACAACTGTTCTGCATTTATTTTAAACAGTCTTCAGTCGTTGGCGTGTCATGTGGGAAAATATTTCCTTAGCCCCAAGAGCATAAAATGCTGCCATATGTTTTAATATTTACAGCATATAAACTGATAGGTTACTCAGGGCATTAACAGCGCATTCCATGTCCTCTAAATATGATGCAGTAAGTCAAAAATTAGAGTCTAAGTGTTTACCGCCTCCGGAAAATACCCCAGAGCACCAGCCATTATAGCTAAGGAAAGGCTGAAAAACATACGCATTGACACGAGCCTCAATTTCGCACGATGATGTTTTTGCAAGCAGCGTTGGAGAATCCACAAGAGTGCTCGACATTAACTGAACAGGTCAGCGCATAAAGTCAGACTCTAAAAAGAACGTACTCGCACTGAGTGTCCTCGCTTTCGCTGTATTTAGTTTTGTAAGCAGGTGGGACTCCCCCACGCCGAGTAATAGAAATAGACTTTTCTCTACCCCTTAAAGGCTCAGCCAGATACGTGGGAATTCCTCAAGATTCGCCATACCTAAGCGCCGAGATAAGGCCGAGATGAAGACAGCTGAGCTAATACGCATTTAGAACAAAAGGATATCTAAGACTCCGTCACTTCGGATGTCAAACGCCGTGGCCGATAACAGGTTCCTCTTGCCAGACTGACGCTGTGTGTATGCGAGCGAAAATGAGGCAGTCAGGTGGCACGAATACAAGGTTACGAAAAGGGGGAAGTACGTTTTATACTTGCGCATCGAGTCATATCGAGCCTATAAGGAACTGCGTCGAGCGCTTAGTTGCACAAGTACTTGCAACGCCTGGAATAGCTCCACTGTTTTAAGAACGTGATACAATTTGAAATTAGAAATAGAACTGCCATAAGGTTTATTGCCTGATGGGTTGATATGGGTTATTGGTTTTATAAATTCTAAACGTAATAGGGTTTATAAATTCTAAATGTTATAGCTTTTATGGTCTACAGAGAGTTCGATCCAATGGAGTATTTTTAAACGTCACTGGCCTTACATGGTTGGGGCGCCGTGCATATAGCTTCATGCAAAACGCAGCTGCAAGTGCCAGGAGCGAACCCATGTCGTTGAGATCACCACTCAAGCACGTTATCCGTGGAGGTACCGCGGCGTGTCGCTTGATTGTCCTAAATAGTTTGAGGCACCGTTAGTATTTAATAATAAAGAGCCCTTGGATGCTACTAATTGGCGTGTCGGAACGCGCATACCATCATTTATTGCAAAGAATGCTGAACTAAGTTGTAAATATTGAAAACTGCCAAAAGACGTCTGTAGAATGCTGATGTAGTTAAGCAAAATGCCTACCATTGAGAAGGCTTATTCTTTGTGGCCACCTTCTACATATGGACATGTACAGGTGAAAAACGAGGTGTTTATATAAAAACTTAGGGGGGCTGTGTAATGTGCGGTTGGAGAGAAAAAATATTAACTTTTGCATTATTGAGCCACAGGTTTTTTTGTTAAAACATTTTCAAGACATGTCCTGCTCATCAGGACGGCAATTAAATAGGTGATCTTTGGTTATGCAGTTCATCCTCACTATAACTGGCGGGGCACCCGGACTTTTCCATTAATGGGAAACATTGTTGATGCGAAATCCACCTCAAATCACTATAATTTAGACTACATAGTCGAAATCACCAGTCATTCGCAAATGAGTTGGGCAGGTGTTTCTGCTTTTTTCTTTTCTGCCATGAGCACCATGCCGCGATGTTCACAGTCAGTGAGCAAACATAACGCAAAGTCATCGTCTGCTTCTTTCATTTCGTGGACCTCTTTGAAGAAAAGCTTTTACCGTCCCATCTTTTGAGTTGGGCAGGTGTTTCTGCTTCTTTTTTTTTTTTTCTGCCATGAGCACCATGCCGCGATGTTCACACTCAGTGAGCAATCATAACGCAAGGTCTGCTTCTTTCATTTCGTGGACCTCTTTGAAGAAAAGCTTTTACCGTCCCATCTTTTATTTTCAGTCTTTGACAGTCAGCGCTCGGAAATGCCGAAGACAGCTGCAACGTCTCATTTCGTCTTGCCGCTGTATGCCTATAGTCGATAATTCGTGCCTCGTCTGGAAACGAAATAAAATTCCGCTTCTTAGACCCAGTCACCATGCTACTGCCTAGTGTACCGCAAAACCGCAAGTGAAATAAGACTGGACCAAATGCGTCGCGTTTTCTGGTGCTATATCTGATTGTGGCTGTGAAGAAAATGGAACCTTACACTTGTGTCTTATTCCAAGGCAGCCAGCTCAATGATCATCAACACCAAGCTATTGCGGGTTTTATGTATGTCTATTAATGTGCCAGTAGTAGCACATATCGATTCAGCAAACGTTTAAGTTAAACAGAGAAGCGTGTCCCTAAATACCTGCTCATATTTTAATTATTTGTTTAATTCATTGTCACGTACTGCTGCCTTTTTGACAGGGTGATAGCAGGATTCGGCAGGTGTAATAAAAACTGTAAAAAGCGAGAACAATATACAATGCAACACTATGAACAAAAACCACAAACAAGCGCAACCAGATCACGCGCACATACAGTCGTACAGTATGCTAACTGGTTTCGATGTGACCCAGATATTCTTTCCGTGGGAGACTCCGCATGCTGCCAGAAATCGAGTTCCAGTCGTATATTGTTCGATAGAAAAAAGTGTTTTTAAATAAGTTAACCCGTGCGTACAAAGGTGCAGTCTTCAGTGGATGATAACGCTTGATGGCGTGGCGATATGCTTATTTTATTTTGAAATATATTTTAAACCAGTCTTCACTTAAAAAAAAAAATGATTGCTGACGCGAAGCTTTGAATTGTTCATTGTGGCGACAAATTCTGACATGGCATTGGAAATATTTCATTCAAGCGGCTTTCGTATAGCAATATTCCACCGTAGCTGCAACATGATTCGCTGAAAAGGCTACACAATAGCCATATTTCTAAATGCATCTACCTTTCATGCCCTGTTTAAGTATTTGGTAATGTGTAGGTTGACAGCTTCTTAGGATTTTTATTTTGCACAGAAATGTTTATGTCCCCGATTACTTCCTGCTTGCACCGTCACGCTGGGGCAAATACATTACAATGTATATATCCACTAATACAATTATCGTTTCTCTTAGACTGTAGATATCAAGCTAAATTCGGTTGGAAGACGCAATGTTCATAGCACTTCACAGTAACTAGCTCACGAGAGAGATATCTTTCGCTCCATGAATTTGTCTCGTAGCATGGCATATACACGCAGCAAGCGGGGAACATCTACCACTCACTGCACCTTCCTTGAGCTGGGAAATCCTCTGGATACCCGTTTCAGAAAAGGTCGAGAAACACTGGTCTTAGCCCGGAATCTGTTCCCTCTTTCCTGCCCGAGCATGTGAATTGTGTATAAAATGTTAACGCTTTGTCTCTTTAAGGCACTTCCTTGCGGCACCGATACTGCATTGCGGGTGCTATCATCGAAAGCTGCTCTTTGTAAAGTGGTTGCCTAAAAAGCTTTCAAGACCATCATCCTAAATTTCATTTTTATTGGATTCAAACTACGACGAGGTAGCTACGTATGTCATTGGCTGAGACGACGAATCGGAGTTAGAAGAGTTCGGTATAGAGTCAGCGAATAACTTCCAGAGAGGAGACGACTGAACACCCTTCAACAAGTACAACGAAACCTTACACTGAAAACATGATCCTGTCAACGCTCAATAGCTTCATCAGCGTTAGTCCCGTCAGCAACCTGATTCTCGCTTTCGTAGCCGACACGAGAGCAGCATTGCTTGAACGCTCTCAAACGTTTTGCACTCCAGATCCAACAGCTAACACCATTGGTAAAAGAGCTCTTTGTACATTCGCAAGAATCGTCGACTACGACCCCAAAAGGATTCCAGCTCAAATACCGACTGTGGAGTGCAACTGCCCGGAGAGTCGGTGCAAAGAATTTGGTGACTATCGATGCCTTGAAGTCAAGGAGAGCCTGCAAGTTGGCTACTACGCCACTAACTATCGATGCCTTGAAGTGAAGGAGAGCCTGCAAGTTGGCTACTACGACACTAACTCTCCAGTGTTAGTGCGAAACGCAAACATCACCGTGACATCTTGTGTCTGCGCCACCAATCCAAGCACCGCAGCTCATCGAGCTAGTACCAGGCATCCGTACTAGGCGTTTAAGGATTCGCATCCAAGACGTGTCAGTGAACAATGAGTGCTAAGGAACTCCTGCAATGAATTCACCTTGCGCGTCAGAGTCTCAAGCACGTAAGCATCTGCTGTGTTCGACCGCATACAATCTCATGACTTCTATAAAACTTTTATAAAAATATTATTGCAACTGCTGTGACCTATGCTCATGTCTCGCGACTTCGAAACCTCTGCTTTCTTTCTTGTTTCTGCCAAGAGTTTGAAGTATGTCCAACAAGTATACAGAGCTGTGAGCCTATTTTAGGCCATATTTCATGTTTGAAATGAGAGTAGGAGTAATGTAATGCTTCCGTTCTTATGTTGGCAATATTTTATGCTTTTGATGGCACAGCAATAATAAAAAATGAATACATGATGGAAAGGCCAGAATACAGTCACTCCTGCCCACTATATGCTGGCAAGAAGCTGTTACCAGTGTGTGGAAACATGGAACTCGTTGGCCATCTAGGCAAGCCGATGGAAAAACGTTGGTTACATGGAAAAGTATTTCCCATTAAAAAGGTTGAATGACGCCTTGTATGCATGCATATAGATCGCATTTCTCATGTGAGAAGCCAAATGTTTATCTCAGTTGTAACTGAGCGTCGACCGGGGATAAAAATGTGTACAAGCTTTCATCTTATCTGGTCTTTATTTTTACCTGAGAGCACTGCGTAGAAAATAGGTCCTCTGTAAAGAAACACTCCGCTGTTACAAACTTCAGTAGAAAACTTGGTACCTGTGACGTGAAAATCTATCGTAATCGTGGGCGTCATTAACGGTATTAGTTTCCAGAGAATGGCTCAGCAATCGCATCACATTTAATTCGTTCGTTTTAAAACGGAATGCGCACAGTTATGACCAAATAAGGGGATAAGAACCACAACTCACTCGGCCGCACCTAAAGCTACGAAACAGTGACCTGAAGAATCTCGGCACCATATTTCACCGGACCTACGGGGCTATATTAGGAAAGCAAGAGCGCGAAAAACAGAGACAACAGAGTATAACAAACACAGCGCTTCTTTCTCTCGCTCTGTCTCTCATTCCTCTGTGCTGTCCCTTTTTTCCCGCTGGCTTTGTTCTAACAGAAAGCATCCCAACTAGTCCACTTCTTCCTGCTCATTAAACGCTTACTGGCTCACCTGCTAATCAAACTTTGCTCCTATCTGATGCTGCCAACGGATGCCAAACACTTTAAAAGCTCGGCATTCGCCTGACCAGCAGCACGCAAGAGAGACAAGACATACCCTGTGAAGGGAGGGGCAAGTTTCATATTATGCACCTACTTCACAACATACACCCCGATACCATTACGCACGATGCAAAACACGAGCCAGGACTACGGACAAGAACTCTTCCAAAGACAAACGTGCAAGCTTTGTTGATGCAGTGATGCCCTGTAGGCGCATCAGAACAGTAGCCGTCACTTACCTATGCCATACTGTGGCGGAGGCGACGGTCAGACATCACAAATGTGTGGGAGGCAGAGCCCATTGGCCGCAGCAAACACCGAATCTATCTGGACCATTACCGACTCCCAAACCGAATGTAGATACTACATGCAAGGGAGGGTATCTCTCTCAGTGTTTTTTTTTTTAATATTATAGGAGGCCCGCCTGCGGCTTTCTTGCCTTGGCACCTCATTCTATAGACTCACCATTTGCTCATAAAAAGTTCTAGTTCATGTTTCCAAAAGAATATTGAAACTATTTGGCCTGCAAAATATTACCTCTAGCGGCACAATTGGCCTCCTACAAGGACTGAAGGGGTAAATGGTCGTCAAAGGGGTAAAGAGAAACGAACGAACACAAGCCGCGGCCACAGTATTCATTCCTCAAGACCTTCGTTAGTCCTCTCAAATCCCACGATCCTCCTCATCAGCCTGACTATACTCACTGCAGGGTGAAGGCCTCTCCCATATTTCTCAAATTAACCCGGTTGTGCGCTAGCTGCATCCACTTGACCCCTGCGAACTTCTTACCCTCACCCGCCCACCTAATTTTCTGCTGCCCCCTGCTACGCTTTCCTTTCCTTGGAATCGAGTTTGTTACCCTAAGCGACCATCGTTTATCCTCTCTTTGCACTAAATGTCCTACCCATGCCCATTTCTTCTTCTTGATTTTCACTAGAATGTCAGTAACTTGAGTTATTTCTCTGACCCACTCTGCACGCTTCCTATCTCTTAATGTTACCCCTACCCTACCATGAATGAGGATAATGTTTGCCTTCTTCCACGGTTCCGGTACCGTCGATGACAGCAGGCACTGGGTATATAGGGTGACCAGTTTTTCTAGCACGGTATCCCCCCGTCCTTCAACAAATCTATAGTTATCTGATCCTCTGCAGCTGCTTTCTCCCTTTTCTATAATGTCTACTGTTTTCTTGACCTCGTCCTTCGTCACAGGTGGAACGTCTGACTGTGTTTCCCTGCCGCCAATCTCATTACGGTCCTGACTACTTTGGCTACAGTAGTGATCAGCATAGAACTTCTCGGCTACTTTGACTATCTTGTCCATATTCGTGATGACGTTACCCGCCTTGTCCCTTAGATATATGCATCTGGTTTTTGCCTATGCCCAATTTCTTCTTCACCGTTGTAAGGCTTCCCCCGTTCCTTACAGCATGCTGAATATTCTCCGTGTTATACTTCCTTCTATCAGCCACTTTGTGCTTATTGATTAGCTTTGATATCTCGGCCAATTCTATTTGGACTGTTGGATTGGAAGCTTTCCTACTTAGGCGTTTCTTGAACCTTTCGTCTCCTTAGACAAATTACCGGTATCCTCTCTAACTATCCTACCGCCTACTTCTACAGTGCGCTCAGTAATGATATTTCTGAAATTATTTTTTATTGCTTCCAGGGAAATGTCGACATCCTCGGTTAGAGCTGAATATCCATTCTGTAGCGGGATGCCGAACTCTTCTGTCCTCCCCCTCACCGCTAATTCATTGATGAATTTCTTTATTACTAATCTGTTGTATTCCTTCTTCACATTAAGACTAATTCGGGACCTCACCATCCTGTGGTCACTGCAGCGCACTTTCCCGATTACCTCTACATCTTGCATAATGGTGGGGGTTGAACACAGTATGAAGCCAATTTAATTTCTAGTCTCCCCGTTAGGACGTTTCCATGTCCATTTCCACTTCTTTCGTTCCACCAGTTACACAAAAACCTCATGCATTATTGGGGTTAAATCCTTAGGTCTGATCTTTAATGTGAACGATGGCTGAATCTATGAACACAGGTGAAAATATGGGGATGCTTTCCTTCTCCGGGCTCTTACAGTCATGATTAAGATGGTACGCATTTCCTAAATTTTCCGATGTCTATGAACAAATAATTTGATCATGCAGTCTTAACTGCACGAAACTAGTCTGGATAAGGCTGCAATTTAGGAAACGAATTGAGACACGTTTTAGTGGAATTATGTCTTAGCTTTCCGTAGTTTTCAACACCGGTGATGCAACGTTCTTCTCCAGCCTAGTATTTTCCCGCACTTGTTTCAGCACTGGAAACAGCGCAATTGCATCACCAGGGATCGTTATTCTTGTGTTTATTGCAAAACGCCATTGTCCTGATAGCAAGGGAATTGTTTCAATCTAGTATTTGCCTCAACTACGAGAAAGCATCCGGAATACGGCCTTCTCACCTGACAGTATACTGTGAGGGAAAAGTTCCGATGTTGGCGGGCAGCTAGCAGAAAATCGTAATATAAAAAAGCAAAGCTATCGAGGGCTGAAACCGTTAGGCTGTTAGCCATCTCTTATTGTTATGCACAAATGTCTTCGTTACTTGCTACCAAAGAAGGTTATTGGAATGAAGTTTCCACTCTTTCTTCATCTTTGGCGTCAACCTAGGCACGCCAGGATTCATGAAATTGCCGTGACACTCCAGCTTCGACCACATTGTAATTACAGCGCCAATCGTTTTCGCCTTTATTTTCTTTATTTGTGCTAAAAAACTGTACACAACAGTTGGTTGGACCCGTAGCCTTTACGACTAGTAATGTGTCCAAATGAAAAACAAGTACAATGTTACTGCAGACCTTGTGCAGAAAAACTTCAAAATTAACACACACAATCAATTTATTCCGATAGTTCCGTGAAAATTAGATAGTGTTTTAAAGATACCGAAAAGTTATTTTTTTCTTTAACTTCATTTGCGACTTCATTCCACACATGGGCTCCACTATATTCTAGGAGCCTCCAGCCGTACATATTATAACAAGGTGATAAATTAAATAGGTTGTTAGTTGCAGCCCTTGTTCGTTTCATTGATAATCTAAATAAACTAAGGGGCAGGGGGTTGTTAGATTTTATTACAGTGTTTACTATTTCAGCAATCTTCAGTTTATATGCCATTGATAGCGGTAAGATGCAAAGCTGCTGAAGAAGTGGCCTACCGGGGTATGTACTATTTGAATAAGTTATCAGGCGAGAAACAGGATCTAGGTATGTTTTCCCTTTCTCTTTCCTCTGGTTTTCTTTATACGACTATATCAGGACCACTTCTGGCAAACGTGTAGTCAATAGTCTTTCTGGGATTGGCGCTTAACTAATTTATATAGGATGCCTTTAAGGAGGCAGTCGTGTGACGTCATTTTATTCCAGGGATCTCTAAAGTATCCAGCAATGAACCGACAACAAGAGATAAATAATTAAATATAGCACAGCGTTCGAAAATCGTGAAAGCAGAAAGACGCCCGACTGCTCTGACGGAGTACCCGGGTTCGATCCCAACCGCCGCCGCCTGCGCTTCAAAGGAGGCGAGACGAAGTGGCGTCAGTGCGCTCTGCGATGATAGCGCCCGTTAGAGATCCCTAAGTGGTCGAAATTATTCTGTAGCCCTCCACTAACGGCTGATCTTTCTCTCTTTCAACTTTTTCTCCTACCTTCCTCCCTTCGCTTACAGTGCGGTGCAGAAGTCCACAGAAAACAAACACTGCGCCTTTGCCTTCCGGCGAACGAATTTAAAAAAGCCATCCTGTCTATGTGTCCCTTAAAGGTGCAGTGCTACGTTTGATGGGATTGGTATGTACCCGCTTCGGCGAGCGTACAAGTCTTAGATGTTAATAATTCAGAAACCGTTTTAAAGTAGATTTGTTCTGAAGCATACTGTTTTGCGATAGATGCCGGAAGTTTCATTGGAGCTTAAACGTCATACATTAGACCTTCATTCATCCAATGACGGCGGTGCTGCGTCGTTCTCACATGCATGGATCAGTCTCTTTTTTTGGAGCACTGCTCTTTGCCATCCGTTCTTGCATTTTGCGGCGTCGCCGACGGCGATGTTCTGCACTGCGCATGCGCGCGCGGACGCGGATGGCTGACCGAGTGGAGCAGGAAAGCCTTTGCTGGCATCGCGTGCTCCCGACATAAAAGTGAATTCTGCCTAGAACGCCGGTGAATTAGATGCAATCAACGGAACATGCAATGGTTGGAAGCCCGCACGGCCCGAGCCTAAACGCACAACCGCCACCGTTTGCCGTTGCAAACCATTTGTTTTTATGAATAGTGTATTCTCTGCCAGTTCTTTCTATGCTATGAGCGAGGCAACCGGTGGAGGTCATCGTCTGCCGCTGCGTACATAGTTACTCCGCCTAGTGCCACCGCCGCCTTTCCTATTGAGCGCAAGCCACATATGCGTTTAGATCAAGAACTGTTAGTGGACGGTGTTTCTAGGAATCTGTGTAAAAAATAAAATATCTGCAATCGTGCATACATGGCTTGGTCGAATTCTTTGCCTCAGTCTGTCGAACAGATGAAAAAGCTGATGTGCTGCTTTCACATTTCTCATTAGGAAGTAGCACAATCATCGGCAATTTTTGCTGTCCTCTAAGAATGTTGGTCATCCTATTTTATACTATTGATACGTCCGCTTACAAAGCGCATCTTAAGTAGCATTCTGTAATCACCTATAGAAATAAACATTAAACTATATATTTCTAACAAAAATGAGAGAGACGTAATATTTAAAAGCACTAAAAGGTACAACTTGTTTTTTTCATTAATGGGATGACATCCTGCAAGTCCCACCGCAGGCACTGAGAGCGATGAAATTTACCGCTATTTGTTGGGCATCGAACAACGTTATTATTTGGACCCCAATTGTGATTAACATGTAAGAACCGGTAAGCTTACCTGAACAGTTCTAAAGTCATGCCGCCTGCACATTCAGAAAAAAATTAAGGATGCTAACTTTGAGAGCCTGGCTAAAATTACGTGGTAGAGATTCGAATATCTAATTTTATGCTTCAAAGATTTCCAAGCCCTGGGACGCCCTTCAGAAACCTGAACAGGCATGCACTCGAGCCCCACGCCCACAATGAAGAACGTTTAAAGTGAGGAAACAAATGGAATTTACCGAGAGACCTTTATCTCCGATCTTGCGAGAAAACCCTGCTCCGCTGTGCTCTTCGCACTATTGTGTAGCTATTGTCCGCGCCATTTTAAAGCGCTCCGCGATGCAATTGCCACGTGCCGGTGGCCTGTTTCTTTTTTTTTCTTTCAAACTTAGCCTACTCTTGGTATCTGTCATCACCGTGGCAACAGGGAGGCACAGCCACAACTTCGTAAAAACGGGAGTAGACCGCCGTGAGTTTTTGTCTAGCGGTTGATATTTGCACGCTATTTTTGTTTCTGGGAGTAATATACATCCCTGTTCAATATCAGTGCTCTTTCCAGATACGCAGAGAATAAGAATAAATCCGGGGACCTCCAATTCTGTGTTTGTAGAAAATTTCAAGCTAAAGAAAATCCGGGTCCTCCCATATAATCTTTGTACGCGACTAGGTACAAAGACTCGGGTCCATGCTGCGGCCCACAGTATTCTATGCCAACCACTGATCAAGAGAATGCGAGGTCATATGTGGAAATAAATAAAAGCCTATATGAACATCACAGTGGCAGTGGGAAGCACAAGCACTGCTTGCCGTAACTTCTGCTGATAAGCAAGGTCAAGGTGACCACCAAATACAGCACTGTCCTGAAATAAAGACCCACTCCTGCTCTTTAACTCTGCACATCTCTCACCATTCCCCAAAAACTCGTCTTCTCCATTAACCCCGTCCGCTCATTACAGCCCTACCTTCTCTTTATTCTTGCCACTTCCTCCTTCATTCAATTATCGCGTGGTACAGTGTCCTCAGGATAGTAATTTACGGCACCCGTATATGGTACTAATTATTTGATAGTCTTCGCCATAACTATCTTCATTTACGTAACCATTTATAAATCACGGAAGGGGTACAAATCTGAAACAGAGCATAAATGGGAAAGAGTAGAAAATTCAGCCCAATCTCTCTTTCTAGCAGGAACCGATTGTCTAGATCTTGGTAGCTAAAAACATTTGATTCGCGCTAAAAGATATGGGACATATGAAATTAAAGACAAAACGTCCGCAGCAATCGATTCAAATTCGCGTCGAGCTTATCGATAAGCCTGGGTTGGTATTACTTGAAATGAATGGGCACACCGTGAAACTATTTGTATCTGTGCACGAAATTCAGTCATCTCACATGTTTTACTACCGAAAGCGGTTGACTAATGCCGTCCAATGTATTTAGTAATTTTTTCTGTGTTTTATAAGCGGTTTATAGTGTGTATAGATTCTAAACATTATAATCGCTACGGGCTACAGAAATTCGACCAACTGGGATATTTTTAACCGGAATTGGCAGTGCACGGTTCCAGGGCAGCCATTCATATACTTCCAGCGAAATTCAGTTGCCAGTGTTGGCAGCGAACGCATGTCGATGGAATAACCACTCGAGCACACTATCTGTGGAGGTACCGCGGTGGGTGGATATATTGCTTTAAATAATTTGATGCGCCATTAGTATCAATTATTAAAGAGCCCTTGGATTCTATTAACTTGCGTGCTGGAACGCGCATCCCATTATTTATTGCATAGATTGCTGAAGCAAGTAGTAAATATTTCAATTTACCAAAAGACGCCTGCAGACTGCGTAGCTCTTTAAGCAAAAGGCACACCGTTGAGAAGGTGCCGTGGCAGGTTTTTCTTTCGTCGCCACCTTGTACAGATGGATATGTACTTGCGAAAAAAGAAGTGGCTATGTAAAAATTTAAAACCGTAGCGGTGCATAATTCGTGATTGGAGAAGGAAAAATAATTAAATACTGCATTATTGGGAAGCAGGGTTTCTATTACAAAATGTTCAAAACTTATCCTGTTCATCCGGACAATGAACAAGGTCATCTTTTGGCTCTGAAATGGACCATTGCTAAACGGACGGTGCGCGCTAAACGTTTAGTTGATGGGAAATTTTGTTGAGGCGAAATCCATCCCAAATCACTCCAATAGTTTACTACTTAGTCGACAGTTATTCGCAAAGGAGTTCGTCAGCTGCTTGTGCTTTTTTTTTTCCGTAAGCATAATGGCGCGATTTTCATACACAGTGAGCAATTACAACGCAAGGTCCTCATCAACTTCTTCCACTTCGCGGACGTCTCCGAGCATAAGCTTTAACTATCCCATTTTTCATTTTAACAGTTATTGACAGGCAGCGCTGCGAGATACCGGAGACCGCTGCAACGTCTCGTTTCTTCCTGCCGATGTATGCATAGCCAATTATTCGTACCCCGTCTGCGAAGGAAATAAACTTCCGCTTCATAGACGCAGTCACCATGTTGCCGTCTAGTGTACCGCACAACCGCAAGTGAAAACGACTGAACCAAATGCGCTGCGTTTTCTGGCGCTATCTCTTGCTACGGCTTTGGAGAAAATAGAAGCTCACACCTGTGCCTTGTCCCAAAGCGGCCAGCCAAGTCGTCATCACCACCATGCAATGGCGGCCTTATTTTTTGGTGTGTCAATAATAGCACATATCGATTCAGCAAATTTTTGTGTGTAAAACAAACAAACGTGTGCCTGAATACGTATTTTAGTTTTGTTATTTATTTATTTTATTTATTTTCACGTATTTCTGTCTTTTTGCCAGGGTTATAGGAGCAATGGGCAGAGGCAGTACAGTCTGTAAAGAGCGCGAACTATACACAATGCAACACTACTAAATAGAAATAAAGCGCAAACAAATACAAAGAGAATTACAAAGCAAAACAATAAACCAAATCCTCCCGCACGCGCACAGTTGTACTGTTTGCCAACTGGTTCTAATGTGGTCCAGAAATGATTTCCTTCGGAGGTCCCGCATGCGGCCAGAAGCCGCTTCCAGTCATATATTGTTCGAGAGAAAAACTAAATAAAAAGTTAGTGCGTGCGTAAAAAGGTGTACACTTTAGTGGATGATAACGTCTTGATGATTTGGCGATCTGATTATTTGATTGGGAAACATATTTTAAACCAGTCTTCACTTAACAACATGATCGTTTACGCGAAAAGGAGCTTTAAAATTATTGGCTGTAGCGAGAAATGTTTTCCGTTAATTTTTTACCGAGCTGACATGGAATTGGAAATATTTCGTTCAAGCGCCTTTCATATAGCAGAATAGACCGTAGTGGTAATGTGATTTGGTGCAACAACTGCATTTAATTTTCATGCCCTGTTTATGTACTTGTTAATGTGTATACTGCTTCTTGGGATTTTCGTTTTTACACTAAAATGTCTATGCCCGCAACGACTTTCTGCTCGCACCGTCAAGCTTGGGCAAATACATTACAATGTATAAATCCAGCTGGTACAAATATTATTTCTCTTGAACCGTATGTATCAAGCTAATATTGGTTGGAAGACGGAATCTCAATAGCACTTCACGGTAGAGTACCCTTGCTTTGTAACAAGCTCATGAGAGAGATATATTTCGCTCCATGCATTTATCTCGGAGCAAGGCGTGAAGGCAAGTAGCAGAGTACGGCAACCACTCACTGCACCCTTTTATTCGCTGGAAAATCCTCTGTTGCCCGCTTGAGTAAAGCAAAGGTCACGAAACACTCGTCTTAGCCCGGAGTCTGTTTCCTCTTTCTTGCCCGAGCATTTGAATAGAGTATATAATAATGTCAACCGTTCGTCTCCTTAGGAGACTTCCTTGTGGCACCAACACTGCAGGGTGGGAGCCACCATCGAAAGCTGCTGTTGGCAAAGTGGTTGTCTATGATGCTTTGAGATCCGTCATCTTGAATTTCATTTGATGCAAAATATGATAGGATAGCTACGTATTTCATTTGCCGAGACAATAAATCGGGTGTTAGAAGCGTTCGCTTTAGAGGCAGCAAAGACCTTCGAGAGAGGAAATTGCTGAACACAATTTAGTGACAAGTTCAACGAAGCCTTACACTCCAAACATGATCTTGCCAACACTCAGAGGCATCATCAACTGGAGTCTCGTCAGCAACCTGATTCTAGCTTTCGTAGCCGACATGAGGAAAGCACTGCTTGAACGCTCTAAAACATCTTGCAATCAAGACCTAAGTTCTAGCGCCATTGATAAAAGAGCTCTTTGCACATTTAACCGAATCGTCGATCACGACAACAGGATTCCAGCTCGGATACCGAGAGTGGAGTGCAACTGACTGCAGAGTTATTGCAGGGAACTGGGCGACTATCGATGCCTTGAAATCAAGGAGAGCCTGCAAGTTGGCTACTACGACACGAACTATCCAGTGTTAGTGAGAAACGAAACATCACCGTGACAACGTCTTTTGTCTGCACAAATCTAAGCACCACAGCTCAGCCGGCTAATACTATACATTCATACTAGACGTCTAAGGATTCGCCTTCCAGAAACGTCGGTGAACAGTGAGTTCTAAAGAACTTCAGCTTTTGCATCAGACTCTCAAGCGTGTAAAAATCTACCGTGTTCGAACGCAGACAATCTCGCTGGTCGATGTTCAGACCGCTGTCCCCTGGGTGGCCTGCTCTGGGGTTTCTGGAATCGACCAACTGCCGCCTACCTGCCTGTTGCCTACTTTGCCGACCATGACTGTCTAGACGCCAACCTTGGAAGAAGCTTGTGTTGCTTTCTGTCTGGAAACCTGGAACAACATCAGAATTCGAAGCTGCTGAAGCGCAGCTTAAAACTCACCCAACACCCGGCCACTTCGGGCAAGACACTGCGTAAGAGATGCCTTACTCACCCGGATGATGTTACAGGTTAGTTATCTGGAAAAGGCGACTTGTGTATAAAGCAGTAATTACTGTCCATCTGCAGTGTCGTGCTCACAAGAGCTGAGTGATGCGTTGAAGCGACTATTTGCGTCTTTTTTTTTATTTTTTCTTTGCTTTGTATAAGATTTTGCTCATGCTCACGTGTGACGTTGAGGCAAATTTTAGTTCAATGACAAAAGTAGATGCTGTAGAATTTACTGAGGCTCTTGAAACTATTAGTATGCTTGAGGAAGGTTATGGTTCGCCATTTCATGAATTCAAAAGAGTAAAAAAAAAACAAGTAGCAGCAGAAAATGAAGTGCAACTACTGAGTATTAAAGTGGTGGCTTTGGAAGCAACCATTACTTCGCACACTGCCACAGACGACGGCGCAAATGCTGCTAATGTGGTTGTTGTCTCAGTCCAGTTGACAGCCATTTCGTCGCGATGCGACAATACTGAAAATAAGATGCGCCTGTGCAATCTTCTTTTCTATGGGGTGGAGGACTACCTAAAAAAAGGACTGGGCATTGTCTGAAGAAAAAGTAATCAACCTCTGCAGGGACAAGCTTGGTATCGCCACAACTGGGCAACATTTCGAAAGAGTTCACAGGCTAGGAAAATATCAGTCTGAAAAGTAAAGACCCATTATAACAAAGCTTGCGTATGTTAAAGACAAAGGTGGCATTCTGTCTCGTGGTTCTAAGTGGAGAGGAACGAAGTTTGTCATTCGTGAGGATTTTTCACTTGGAACATAAAACTCCTGGTCAAAACTGGTTGAATTCGAAAAAATGCTCGATAAAAAATTCAAGCTATCGGTCGACAATCTACCCATGAATTCATAAACTCACATCTCCGACATCGCTTCTAACGCCATCCTCCTGTCAGATCGGAAGCCATTACCTTGCTCTGCCTCTCCCATCCATTCTAAACCTAAACCAGCCATCGTCTCCTCACTTTTGTCAATTTCACTTGCTAACATACGAAGTATTTTATCGAAGCCGCTCTCTTGTCACATCTTTTCTTGAAGATAACGATTCTGACATTATTGTATTCACTGGAAGATGGCTGAACATCGATATCAGTGATAATGAAGCGCTCTCAGGCTCTACTTCATATATATAGATCGACTTCGGGCGAGGGTGACGCGTCCACCTAGAAATGAAATCTTTTACATCATTCGCCATTGACACTGATTACGATTTAGAAATAGACGTAGTTGGACTGGGAGGCGACCATGTGCAACTCCGACCTAGCGGCAAAAATGTCCTTGTTTGGAGACCTCAAGCAGCATCTTCATCCACCTGGGTCTTGGAAGGAGGAACCTTCTCACCCTACCTTTAACCCCTAAACCGTCTTCCTAAAATAAAGGCTTTATACTCCTACCAACAAGTTTGCTACGTCAAAGGCAGGTAGTGTGCCCTGTATTAGTCAGTTTTTCTCAAGAATTTAGTGCTTATAGATTTTTCTTTCCTCACTGACCACTCATTGATTACAACAATATCGGACAAGGTAGGCCAGCTATAGTGTGCCACATGCAAATATTTAAAGTCCAGAAGTTATATGGGCTGTGAGAAATAGCATATTGAAAGTCTCCAGAACAGGTTCTGCCATCAGAGGTTCTTTTGTGTACCCTCAAGATTCGCAACCCATAGCATTCGCATATCAACTCCTTCATAATGCGGCCGAGATTTTCAGAGAGAGATTTAGGTGGCACGCGATAGAGCGCATAGTGACTTAGGTAGCCGTGAAAGTGCTGAGCTGATGCCAGGGCTTTTTTCAGTGCTTTAGCGATGCCACCATAGCCTCTCGCTTTTGTCGCAGCAATCTCTAGAATACAAAAAAAAAAAAATAGATTGAAGCTTAAGTTCCGCCTCAACGGCAAGCGCAGTAACTATTGTCACACCACCTTTCATTCCGCCTTTATTTTCCTTTTTTAAACTTATACGTTTCTATTACAGCACCATCAGTAAACATCGCACAAGCACGTCAGTAAATAATGTGAACAATGATGCGCTTGCTAAGTGCTCCTCTTACTTCCTAGGAACAAATGTCCTTTGTGGCCGAAAGGACCTTTTTTCCAAGGAAGTAAGAGGAGCACTTAGCAGGCCGGGCATGTTGTACCGTAACACTGAACCTGTTGTTCCACCTGGAATACAGTTTAGCAAAATGATGCTCAACTAAAGGATATTAAAGAAGAAAATGTCTTCCAACCTGACTGGCTTCCACAAGTGACACGGTGTTTATTTTTGCCTGCCTTTTAGTTGTATTTTTTTGTTGTGCAGTTCAGCAACGGCTGAATGTTTTGTAAGTAGTCTATGTGCATAACCTTTTCTGTAATTACCGCGTGTAATAAATAAAAAAAAGTGCTTTCGTGGCCGAAGCAATGCGTGCCAACCTTTTGCAGAGAGAACTAGGGTTCGAACCTCAGGGGTGGCAAATTTATTCTATTGATGTTTCGATCATAACCTCCGCCACAGGAACCTCGCCGCCCATTGTGGCTATATTTAGACCCTCCCAATAATTCGTCGCCTTTATTTGAATGTGTGAGGTTAACATGTTTGTGGTGCCATGATCTGTCGACCAATCATGATTTTTTTTTCGACTTCTGCTTTCAGGCAAAACGAGCTGTATAGTTATCATGTAAAAAACATCACACACGCTCAGGTTCACATTGCTACGCGCCTAGATCATTAAAAATATTACCGAAGTGGCTGAAAAATGCTTCCTCTTTTCGAACGTCTGACTATATGCCCCTAGGATGGGGTGAAAGGTTTTATGAAAACGTTCTTTCACACTTATCTTCAGTTTTGACAAACAAAGAAATAAAACTTCGCCTGAAGGCTTCCAAATTTTCTCGCATAGAAACTTGTCATGGGCTTGTATTGGTCATTACTTATATATTTAGCATATGGTGCTAGTAACACCAAAACCATAAAGCAATAGTACAGATAAATAATTTGGTCGGACTTTTAGAGTGGAGCAGTGGTGAATGATGTCTGAGTCTGCGAAAAAAATAATGATGGAACAAAGGTGAAAAATAGGTATGTTTTTCAATTCCGGGCAGAGATCGTACAATATGGGGTTGAGGTGGTACACATTCAATAAATATTTCGATGCCTATGAGCAACAAATATGACCTGTTTTTCCTGCGGGCCACTACTCTTTGAACAAGACAATAATTTAAGCGACTTATTGAAGCAACTTTACTTGGAATTCATTTTTAGCGCTCTATAGTTTTGTAATGCTGGGAACGCAACGTTGTTCTCCTGCCTGATACTTTTCCCGCATTAGTTTTAGCAGTGGAAGCAGCGAAAGCGCATCGCTAGGGAGCGTCATTCTTGTCTCTATTTCAAATCCTATTGTTCTGCTGGCAAGGGTACTGTTTAAGTCTATTATTTGTCATAACTGCGGGAAAGCATACAGACTACGGCATTCTCCTCCTAACAAAATAGTGAGAGGAAAACGTTTCGATGTTGGTAGGGTAGCCGGTGGAAAATCGTGATTTAAAAAAAGCAAGACTATTACTGAAACACTTCAGTTCCTAGCAATCTCTTTTTTTTTTTTTGGTTTCTTAGTCCCTTGCTACGAAAGTAGGTAAGCGGAATGAAGTCTTCACTTTCTCGTCACCCGTGACATAAAGCAGCGCACGCCAGGATTCAGGAAAAATGTCGTGTTACTCGTAGCTCAATAACGTTTTAATTACCGCTTCAATTTTGCCTTCCCCTTCCTCTTGCTTTTCATATTTTACTATATCAAAAGCCATTCTAAGGACATTCTCTCTTTATAGATATCAAAGTGTCTCGACTATAATTTGTGGGCTTGGCTGTCTAGCAATTTAGGTCCGACACCTTTTAGGCGGCAATTCCGCGACATCTTTTCAATCAAAGGGTCTCTAACAATCTTCTCCAGCAATGCAACAGAAAAGAAGTGACAACTAAATGAAGTTAAGCACAGCGTACGAAAATCATAAAATTAGAATGAAGCAATTGTGTCTATGTGTCCCTTAAAGTCGCTTTAAGTTTAATGTGTCACCACGATATGTACTCTGCAGGCACTTTCCCTGGGATACTTTTCTGCGGGCATAAAAGCCTTAGATGATGACAGTACATAAACACCTTTAAAGTAGTTTTGTTCGAGGCATTTTGTTTTTTGCGATTGATACCGGAGATTTTGTTGGGCTTGAAGCGTCAGTACACATTATGCCTTGATTCATTCAATTATGGCGGTGCTGCGTCGTTCTCAGGCATTTGGAGCAGTCTCTTTTTCCTCTCCTCTAAGTAAGGATGTTGATCATTCGATTTTGTACTATCGATGCCTACGCTTACAAAGCACAGCTCGAGTAGCATTCTGCCATCATCTATAGCAATGAAACATTAAACACTAGTTGAATGGCTTAACATTAGGCTAGATATGTTAAGCCAAGAACCGAGACGTAATATTTAAGGTCGATAAAGGGTACAATATGTTTTTTTCATGTATTGAGATGACATCCTGCAAATCCCACTGCTGGCACTGAGAGAGATAAAATTTATTTCTATTTGCTGGGCATCGAGGAACTCTAATATTTCGACTCGGATTGTTATTCACGTAGAAGAACAGGTCAGCTTACCTCAACAGGTCTAGAGTCGTGCCGCCTGCCTATTCAGAAAAAAAATTAAGGATGCAAACTTTTAGAGCCTGTTATAAAAGGAGTGGTTTAGATTCGAGAACATGATTTTATACTTCACAAATTTTCAAGTCCCTGGGGCGCCCTTCAGAAGTCTGAACAGGCATCGCTCTCTATGCCTCACGCTCGCAATGACGAAAGTTCAAAGGGAGGAAACTAAAGTCATTTACCGAGAAAGCTTCATTTCCGATCTTGCGAGAAAAGCTAACTCCGCTGTACTCTCAGCGCTATTGTATCGCTATTGTCCGCCCTATTGTGAAGCACCCAACGATACAATAGCCGCGTGCCGATGGGCCGGTCTCTTGAAACATAACCTACTCTTGACCTTTGTCTTCCGCGTGGCAACAGGGAAGCACAGCCTAAGCTTCGAAGCGACGGGAGTGGGCCGCCATGGGTTTTGTCTAGCGGTTTATATTTGCGCGACATTTTTGGTTAAGTAAATAATATACATCCCTGAGCGATATCAGTGCTCTTTCTAGAGACGCAGGGATTGAGAATAATTCCGGAGACCTTGAATTCGCAGGTTGCAGAAGATTTCAAGCGCAAGGAAATCCGGTTCCTCTCGTGCAATTCTTTGTTCTTGACCAGGTGCAAAGACTCGGACCCATGCTGCGGCACTCATTATTCTATGCCAACCAGTGAACACGAGAATTCGAGGTCAGGTGTGGAGATGATAAAATATATATGAACATCACAGTGGCAGTGGGAAGAATAAGCACTGCTTGCATATTCAACTTCTGCAGATAAGCAAGGTAAAGGTGACGACTAAATACAGCACGGTCCTGGAAGGAAAGCCAGCTCCTGCTTTTTCACTCCGCACAGCACTCGTCAGTCACGAAAAAAATTCTTCCCCCTTAATTCCGTTCATCCATTACAGCACTACCTTCTCTTTTTATCTGTCACTTCCTTCAATATTCTTTTAGCGGGTGGTTCAGTGTACATTAGACAGTAAATACGCCGCCCTTAAATGTTGTTAATTGTTGAGTAGTTTTCGCCATGACTTCATAAATTTACGTAAACTCTGCACCTAAATACTATAGCAGAAAAAAAAAAACCACACAAGTGGCGCAAACCTGAAACAGGGCATAAATGGGAAACAGAAAGAAATTTCGTCCAATCTCTCTTTTTAGCTGAAGCCGATTTTCTGGATCATCGTAGCTATGTGAACATTTTATTTGCGATAAACGATATGAGCAGATGAAATTAGAGAAATTTCCGCACCGGTCGATTCAACCTCGCGTAGCGCTTATCTAAAAGCCCGGGTTGCCATTACCTGAACTGAATGAGGATACCGCGAAACCATTCTGATCTGGGCACGAAAAACAATCAACTCGCGCGTTTTACTAGCGAAAGTGCCCACTGAAGCCTTCGACTATGTTAACGTTTTTTTGTCTCTTTTCTAGGTTACATAAGCTGAATTATCGGCTACAGTGGTCTTGTTTTGATTACATAAAGCCTATACTTTGCCCTTAGGGCTCAATTAGGAATAGAGAAGCCTGGCACATTCCTGCGTCAATACTTGGAAAAGAAACTATGTTGACTATTCCAAAAGCATAATACTCTCCTCAGTTCTTAACATCAAAATGAGAAAAACAGGAAGGTGGAAGTGAAAGCAGAATGAGGGTGCTTTGATCATAGCTCCGAAACAATTTCGCCTCGCTTTGTACTTAACTTATTTGTTTATTTATTGAAAATATCTGCAGAGCCAGTAGGCAATATTGCAGGAGGTGGATACACAATAATCAAATTAGTAGGTTAGAACACACAAGAAAATAATGCACACACAAAAACACGCAAAAAAAACACTAAAATGATCAATCGGGGCAGGCAAGTACACAAGGAGGACCACTGCGCACTTCTAAACATCTGACAAAATGTGCGGAACATTTACTCGGACCTACACTCGACGATCTGTTGAGGTAGTCGATTCCAATTTTTTTGAAAAGTGTTAGTTTGAAAAGCGTTAGTTTTGAATTTAATTGCTCTAATTTTTCAGCCGTGATCAAACCTATTTGACCGGAAATGCTATGGAAGCAAATAAATGTTTTGTTTGTCTTTATGTTTTCGTGGTGCATTTTGTATAGCAATCCTGATCGAAAGATTTCGCTTCGTACAGATGAATTCACCCATCCTAGCGTTAGCTTAATGCTCGTAACACTAGTGTTGCAGTCATAGTTTTGGGAAATAAATCGAGCAGCACAGTTCTATATACGCATACCAGCATGGCGGTCAAATTTAAAGTTCGGGGATGCCAAACAAAACAGGCATACATCAATACTGGCCGCACATAAGTGAAATATAGACGTTATCTAACTTTTCTCTAACTCTGTGGCATGGATGAGAATTCTCTTCTCAGAATTCAGAGGTAAAAATGCTTCAAACCTAAAAGGGAGTCGCAATGTGGGCGGGTGGACACATCTGCTGCTGTGGTCACTGCCAAGTTCTGTTTTTCTAGCAGACCAGTTTTTAAGATAACAGATTTATAGTTCACCACACGCTCTTGTGCCATGGCTGACGTCACTAGTTCGTCCCAATACAGACAAATGACGAGGATCGCTAACAATGTAAACAGTCTCGGAATGTGCACGTGGCAGTTGAAATGAATAGCAATTAAGCAGCTGGAAATATATTGGCGTTACACAAAAGCACGCTAGCAAGGCACGAATAACGAACAGTAAAATGTGACAAAAACTAGTTCCTCATGTGCCTGCCGATCAAAGTGGAAAGCTCTACATTTTAGTAGGCTGTTTTTGAAAAAGCAAGTACCGAGGCGTGGGACATCAAACGAGGACTCTTTGAGCCTACAGGATTAAATTTCTATTGATTTCGCCCCTATGAGGGAATAATACATCCCTGTGCACGCTGTGTTTGCCCACCTTTTTAGTCTATATGCACACAAATCTTTCCCTTTAGCGAAATCACATGCGTTTGCGCCCAACCCTAAATTTCTTCATTCGTCAAAGCGGATCACAATGGATTCTTTCCTACTTTCCTTGACCACACAAAATGATTTTAAAATATACATAATGGCGAACTGATTGTTATAGTTGAAAAATCTCACTTTAACTTGAATAATGATAGAGTTTTGTTTGTATGTGGCAAACCTTATGTGTTTGAGGTACACTATTTGCATACAGCGATAATGGGTATCTTCCTTTCTGTCAGGTAGGTCGCTTTCACACCATTACGCATTGGACATTTTCTTGACGGTAATAAAATACGACAAAAAAAAACAAGGTTTAACAAGAAAATCAACACAGAAGAAATTACAATTCGCCTTTCAGCCAACGAAATCTCTTTATACCAAACCAAGGAATAAACACGAAAATGCTATAGTGGTAAGTGTCGAAAACTCATTTTGAAAACATTGTGCCCTCTTTCCATGACACAGAAGCCGCCCTTATCAGTTAATTTATTCATTCAAACTGAAAAGTCCTGTGGCATTGGAGACGAGAGTCGGGATACACAAATGTGCTATATACAGTATGAACAAACAGAAAAACAAAGTATATACAAGTACATAGAAATAGGCGCAAATGAATAGGAAGACAATGCGTAGAGAATGCAACGGGGATAAATTAAAAACCATTTTCAGGCTCTAAATGGCGTTAATTTTATAGTACCAAGCATGAATATATATATTCAAAGAAAAAGAATGGCCTTGTGAAATGACGTAATATTGTTTATAAAACCGAAATCAATGAGAAAGTTATTCTAGCTGACGCACCTTCCGGTTATGAATGTGTCATTAAAACATTTTGTCTCGTAAAATGAAAACCCAACTTTAGAAGACGGGGCTGAATGCGTGCCGATATGTAACATGGTCTTGTCTGCAAGGCTTCTTTTAGGTTGACGTAGTGGTAAGTTTTATTTAAAAAAAGCATAATGATGCTACTGGCATGCGGTTAGAAAGAAGAGGGAGCGATAATTTGTTTATGCGACCATTACACTACTTGTACGGTGATAGCCTATATGTATAAAACGACAGGCCCGCTTCTGCGTTGATTCCAAATCGGAAACGAGTAAGTCCATGCCGTGGTTTGCAGCCACAACTAAACACTTATTATAAAATAAGACCTGCGTCTTCATCGCTTAGTTTTGTCAGGGCTGGTATGAAGTGTTTTCGGCTGACTAGTACTGCGCAGTTTTCTGAACATTGGGGTCATGTAAAACGTCGGGTTAGATGACTCTCGTGAATATTCGTCTACGTCAGGCTACATTGCAGACGTTTGCTATGCAGTTCCAGTACATTCGGCGAAGACCAAAACAAAAAACTCCGAATGCCGAGACGGCTTATATTAATGGAACGTCATATCCAATAACCAGGTGTGGTACCAATATTCCAGTTTCCCCCATGTGCCCACCTCCTAAAGAGACAAAGCTAACTTAGCTGCAACCCACAATACTCGTTTGTCTGTTTAGTGAAAAGTTTCGGCATTTGTGTATATAGTTTAACTTCCACAGTTTAACTTCTAGGAGACCCAACGAACCGGAGGTATAGGATTTATAGCCTCTTCTGTTCACATGCACGTGCCTACACTGTAATTTCTCGTACCGCTCACAGCAAAGCCACAACGCGGTCAAGTTACTCCTGAGCGAGGAACGGTAACTGCTTCAGCTGCTGTTAGCGCAACGCTTGCATTGTCAAGGATGAGCATAATTTCGGGTACAAGTCTGAGAATATACGCCAACCTCCCACTTGCATGTATCGGCAATAACCATGCCTGCTCATGTTTGCAGCCGACATTTAGCTTGGCTTGTGTGTACTATGAATATGCCCGCCACAAAATACATCAATAATGCCTAACAGAGCGTGAAATTCCGCTTTGTCAGTGAGGAAATTGCATTTTGAAATTACTTGTTATGCAGCTGGTAAATATGACTTCTGATTGCTTTATGGATCTTGGAGCCCAAAAACGTTCGCCAATAAAGAAAGAAATTCATAAAACGGCTGCCATACCTTAAGTGCGAAAGTCATCAGCCGCACAGAAACCAAATAATACAAATTAGGGATTCTCCCCCGAATTAATTAGTAAAGACCTTCGTTGCCCTGGCTGGTTTTCACGGCCTCTGGCACCTCAATGCTTTTCGTTCACCAGCACGCTTTGCTAACCACTAAGCGTTAAGTCTTATCTGGTCTTCTGTACATTTTGATGGTCGTTATAGCTCAGCCTATGCTTGCCTTTTACCTGAGTGCCGATGGCTTGTAGGCCTCAGGTACATATTTTCTTACGCGGTACACACGCCGAGCTTAGTTTTCGAGTACTGGTGCTCCTTATCGTGATATAGTGTTTGCGTAAATTGTCCTTTCCAGCGACGTCGGTATATTCTAGGCGGGTCTGTAAAAGGGTTTGTTGGAAATGTTTTATCTTCCTTTTACTGTGTAGTGCCATGACATGAAGGATGGTACATGGTAATGAAGAAATCAGTACGCACCTGAAATCAAATAATGAACACGCTGCCTCACGTCTCTTTTCTTTCTTTTGCCCTTGCTCGTTTTCGCTCTCACTTTTTTCTTTCATCGTATACCCAAGTAACTGATACATAGGGCTAACGCGGCGCGCCGCTTTCACTGTTGTTGTTGTTGTGGCTGTAGGAAGAAAGAAAAGAAAATGCACGGGCCTGCTACTGGCTCTGTAGCTGAGCCACCTCCGCTGCCTCGTGCAGACAGAATCGAGAATAGAGAAGAAAAGGAAGAGGGAGAGAAAGACGCGCGCCGCAGCAACAGCCGTCGTCCACCACCAGCGGTGGCGTGTGCAATGACGGCCTACAACAGATAAATATTCGGTGCTAGGCTTGCCCCCGCCGCAAGCGGGGGTGACCCACCTGTACCAGCCCCATCAGGGGAGACAACTTTTACTTTCACTGCTGTATTTCCAAAACAACCCTCGTATGGTATGCCAGCAAAAGGGGTACAAGAAATTTGAATTGGGTCTGATATTCCTCCTCCGGAAGACAATAATTTTGAAAGACATTCTCAATAAACAACAATCATTAACTGAGCACAACTCCTTTAATTGCTCGCATTGATAACTTTCAAGCGGCACTTACCACGTATCGTAAGAAATGCCGAAGCCCTAAATCAGGGACAGTACGGGAATGAACGAGAATGAATGCTTCGGCTTATGAATCGACTTCATACAAATGGCTCATGCGGACTTTATTTTGGCAGTTATATGCAAGACGTAATGTAGATTCCAAAGTATTCAGTGCAACACATGTGCAACAGTGCAAGTTCCCACAATCGTTTCCGCGGAAACTGCTTTTCAGTGAGTTTCACAATTACACAGTGCCAAATGAAACAATGAACGGAATCCTGATGCTATACGATGAACTTTTACCACTCTTCATAGCACAGCAAGACCTTTTGTTTTGGTTACTTGGGTTCTTATGATTCAACAATTCAAAGCGCGATAAGCTATGAGAGGCGTAGTAGAAGCATTTTGCAGAAATTCAGGAGACTTAATGTTATTCAAGTACACTGCTATCGTACAGCACACAGGCACCTTGCCCTCCGCCTCCATCGACATACAAAATCCGTGTCAGTGATCGCACCCTCTTTCCCGCTACCAGTGGAGTACTCTAATGAGGGAATCATTGCGACGGTGCGAAATTTGATTTTGAGTAAATGATTACAGGTCGCTTATCTCCAATTTGTTCTCTATTTTATACTTTTTGATTCCTTCTGACACAATGGTATGCGTATTGGCAGCATGTGAATAAATAGATACAATTTTTCACCAATTTATATTGAATGTGCCCGAAACTAACTGTTCTTCAGCCCCGCTCATATGTGTTTGTTTCAATGGCAATTGGAATTTAATCATACCTCGCGCGAAATGTGATGGCGACGAAATAAAAACTCCATGGGTGCAGTAACTACATCATTATCATCATCAGCCTGACTATACCCCCTGCAGGGCGAAGACCTCACCCATATTTCTCCAATTAAACCGGTTCTGTGCTAGCTGCATCCACTTGACCCCTGCAAACTTCTTAACCTCATCCGCCCACCTAGATTTCTGCCGCCCCCTGCTACGTTTTCCTTCCCTTGGAATCCAGTTTGTTACCCTAAGCGACCATCGGTTATCCCCTCTCCGCACTACATGTCCTGCCATGCCCATTTCTTCTTCTTAATTTCCACTAGAATGTCAGTAACTTGAGTTATTTCTCTGACCCACTCTGCGCGCTTCCTATCTCTTAATGTTACCCCTACCATTTTTCGTTCCATAGCCCTCCGGGTTGTCCGCAACTTAAGTAGAACTCTCTCGGTTAGCCTCCACGTTTCAGCCCCATAGGTGAGTACAGGTGAGATGCAACAGTTGTATATACATTCCTCTTTGGTATTTTTTTGTAAGCCGTATCATTTTTTGTAAGCCGTATGATTCACGGCCACCCCATCCTCCCGCTGTGCGATGTTAGAGCATGTTAAAGAACCCCAGGTGGTCGAAATTACTCCGTAGTTCTCCACTACGGCTCCTCTTTATCACTACCCGCTGTCACTTCACAGTCCTCCACTAGGGCTCCTTTTTGTCACTTTCCACTGTCACTGCCAGAGATGATAAAGGGTGGCTGTTCACCCCGCCGAGGTGGTGCAGTGGTAAGGCGCCCGACTACTGTGCCGGAGTACCCGGGTTCGAACCCGACCTCGGCGGCTGCGTTTCGATGGAGGCGAAACGAAGAGGCGTCGTGTGCTGTGCGATGTCAGCGCACGTTACAGATCCCCAGGTGGTCTAAATTACTCCGCAGCCCTCCACTAAGGCTCCTCTTTCTCTCTTTCCACTTTCACTCCCATCTTCCTCCCTTCCCTTACGGCGCGGTTGCGGTGTCCACAGAAAAACAAGTAATACCGCGCCTTTCTCTTCCTATAAATAAATCAGTTTTTTATAAGGGTGGCTGTTCCTGGCTCTGCGGAGCTGGGACTGGTGGGTCGGCGCCGCTTCCGGCGGTGGCAGGCCTGCTACCGAATTTTTATCTGTGGTAGGCCGTCATTGCACCCACCATCGCTTAGATTTTGGACGACGGCTGTTGCGCCGCGCGTCTTTCTCTCCCTCGTCTTTTTATTTCTTCTCTACTTTCTCTTTTTGTCCGCACGAGGCAATGGAGGTGGCTAAGCTACAGAGCCAGTAAAAGGCCGTGCATTTTCTTTTCTTTTCTTTCTTCCTACAGCCACAACCATGTCAGCGCACGTTAACGATCCCCAGGTGGTCCAAATTAATCCGTAGCCCTCCACTACGGCTCCTCTTTCTCTCTTTCCACTTTCACTCCCACCATCCTCCATTCCCTTACGTCGTGGTTGCGGTGTCCACAGAAAACAAGTGAGATAATTACCTCGCCTTTCCCTTCCTATAAATAAATCAGCAGCAGACATACCGTCACTGCCCCTTCCTTCCCCTACAGCGCGATTCAGAAAAGTGACAGATACTGCGTTTTTCCTTTCCCGTGAACCTATTATTATTATTATTATTATTATTATTATTATTATTATTATTATTATTATTATTGCGAAAGCAATACTACTTTCACTTTCAAGCCTTTGGCGTACGACGGCGGTGTACATGACATGACCTTTCGCATGACCTCTCTGTTACGTCACGCCACAAAGCTGGGCGACCAACTCGCGCCGTCCGTGAGAGACG